>JTLS01000451.1:0-18735 GCA_000826855.1 Basidioascus undulatus
CCCACCGCCCACTCGCCCCACCCAACTTACAGACTTCTCACCTACCCAGAAGCTGCCCAGTTACTCAATGAACCTCAAGGGACCACAAACACTGCATGGGAGCCCTGCAAAGCACAAAATTTAGCAGGGCCTGGAATAAGGAATATAATCACAATATAATCAGTATTCTGGTGGAGAAAAGGTTTTGCCACTGCCCCCAGTCCTAGAATAAGAATACAGCATTTACATGTATTCCTCGACGGATTAGAATACAGTTAATTGCCGGAATACATATTTAATCTATTTCTGGATCCCTAGATGGGAGAGATGGCTGGGTGGGTGTTTTTTTGGCAGGATATTCGAATTAACAGCGCTGCAATGGCGAGCGCTGCCCGTGCAAGAATTGGGACACGACGAGTGAAATACGCTGTAAACCGACATTGAGGAGCAGAAGTGGCCGTGCGGGTTGGAGAGCCTCAACGTCGATCGGAGCGACAAGACGCGACTGGCGAGAAGACGCGAAGACACGGCCTGTTCCGCGAGTGACCTTGCACCGACCTCCGGTACGCCGTGAATATTATGGAGAATCTCTCTTAAAAAAGACGAGGCAGAAACGACGAGCATCGCTGAGGTGATGGTGGGAGGAAAGCAAGACGCAGGCTGCCTGACCAGCCGCCGCGCCAAAGGAAGACGTCGGGTGGGCTGGGCACCGCGGCAGTTCAGGTCCGCTGGGCAACTTCCTCTCCTGGAAATCGAGGACTAACGTGCAAGCGTCTGAGTTCTGAAAGAGCTGGTCGGCGTGCATGCAGTGTGTGCCGCTTGGCTCACCCGCTCTGTCGGAATGCCTCATGAGCAACCGTAATTCGTTGAACCACTCCTTCAACCCACTCACTATCGAGCATTGCTCCAATGCATTCATCATCCCACATCTCCGCGCCCTCTCCCACACCCGACACTGTCCATTCCTCCCCCTCCCGTGCTTGGTGATGTGGTCCTAACAAACGAGCGCGGGGTGTGTGGTGTGATGGGGGATGTGCGTGCAGAGGTCGCGCCCGCCGAGCGCACGGGGCTGTTCATCCGCAAGATCCAGCAGTGCAAGGTCGTGTTCGACTTCAACGACGCGTCGGCGGACCTGCAGGGCAAGCAGGTCAAGGCGCAGGCGCTGCACGAGATGCTCGAGTACATCACCACCCAGCGCGGCGTTATCACCGAGCCCGTCTATCCGGAGGTCGTCAGCATGGTTCGTCGCTCCTTCCTCTCCCCCTCATCCTCTCCTACCTCCGCGCTTCCCCACCGTCTCTCCCCCCCTCGCTTGTTTGGGAGAGAGATAAGATGGTACTGATGACGGTGGGTGGGGACGAACCAGTTCGCGACCAACCTCTTCCGCTCGATCCCGCCGCCCGTGAACCCGACGGGGGACGCGTTCGACCCGGAGGAGGACGAGCCCGTGCTCGAGCTCGCGTGGCCGCACCTTCAGATCGTCTACGAGTTCTTCCTCCGCTTCGTCGAGAGCCCCGACTTCAACACCAACATTGCCAAGCGCTACATTGAGCAGAGCTTCGTCCTCCAGGTTCGTCCGCTTTCCCTTCGCGTGGTGTAGTGTCCAAACGGGGTGAAGAGGGGGGACAGTGTGGAGGAGAGGAGAAGGGGAGAAGAGGAGAAGGGGAGGAAAGGAGAAGAGAGAAGAGAGAAGATGGCTGACGGCGGCGTTGGGCGGGGGCAACAGCTTCTTGAGCTCTTCGACTCGGAGGATCCCCGAGAGCGCGACTTCCTCAAGACGACGCTTCATCGGATCTACGGCAAATTCCTGAACCTGCGCGCCTTCATCCGGCGCTCGATCAACAACGTCTTCTTCCAGTTCATCTACGAGACGGAGCGGCACAACGGGATCGCGGAGCTGCTCGAGATCCTGGGGTCGATCATTAACGGCTTCGCGCTCCCGCTCAAGGACGAGCACAAGACGTTCCTCACGCGCGTGCTCATCCCGCTCCACAAGGTCAAGAGCCTCGCGCTCTACCACCCGCAGCTCGCGTACTGCGTCGTCCAGTTCCTCGAGAAGGACGCGATCCTCACGGAGGAGGTCATCCTCGGCTTGCTGAGGTTCTGGCCCAAGGTCAATAGTCCGAAGGAGGTCATGTTCTTGAACGAGGTCGAGGAGATCTTGGACGTCATCGAGCCCAGCGAGTTCGCAAAGATCCAGGTCCCACTCTTCCAGCAGCTCAGCCGATGCATCAATTCCCAACACTTCCAGGTACGTCCGCGCTTCCCTCCCCCTTCTCTTCCCTATCTCCACCGCGCCGCTTGAGGATTTGGGCGGGCTGACGCTGCTGGTGCGGTGGGGTGGGTCAGGTCGCTGAGCGCGCGCTCTACTACTGGAACAACGACTACATCGTCAACCTCATGGGCGACAACATCGCCGTCATCCTTCCCATCGTCTTTGCGAGCCTGTACCAAAACTCAAAGACGCATTGGAACCGGTGCGTTGCGCGCTTCTGTCCCGGCCTACCCACCCTTCGACCCGGGATCGAGTACTGATGTGGGCGTCAACCGCCACAGGACTATCCACGGCATGGTGTACAACGCGCTCAAGCTGTTCATGGAGATGAACCCGCCGCTGTTCGACGAGTGCACCGCAAACTACAAGGCGCAACGGCAACAGTGCGTTGTCGTGTTGCCCCTCCCCCTCCCCTCCCACCACCTCCTGACCGTCTCGCGACCCGACCCGCGCCTACAGAGAACGCCAACAGCTCCAAGAGCGCGAGAGAACGTGGGAGCAGCTGCGCAGTGCGGCGGTCGCGAACCGCGCCGCGGCGGGCGCGACTGGTCCGCTGCCGGAGACGCTCCTCGCCGCGCCGAAGTACACGAGCCCCGCGTCGGCCGCGCTCGCGAACGCTGAAGCCGACGAACTCATCGACGAGCTCCCCGCCGCGCTGGCGGAGGTCAGCCTCCAGGGCCGCGCCGAGCTCGAGGGCGACCAGTCCGCCGGGCCGCTGGAGCAGGGCGAGTCGGGCGCGGGCGCGGAGATGGAGGGTGGGAGTGGGGCGGTGGGAGGGGAATCGTTTACGGTCGAGAATGGACAGGGGGAGGGCGGGGCGGAGGTACATCTCTTCGTCAGGTTATGAGGGGGGGGGCGGCCGGAGGAAGCTATGCTGACTTACAGTGCGGTGCAGTTAGCGGATCCGGCACGAGGCCCTGTAGCGGGCGCGGGCGCTGAGGGCCCGCATGTCAGGCGGAAGAGCGTCTTGCCTTGTGCGTCCAGTATCTCTCTCCATCCCGCCGCGATCTGCGAGCTGACTTGCGGGGCGCGCTCCAGTGGACCCCAACGTCCTCCGAGACCTCGCCGCGCACAAGAGTCTCGACGGCGAGAACGGGAACGGCCGGCTACCGTCCGAGGGCAACTGATCGCAGGGAACCGAACCACCGCACACGCACACGCACACGTACACGCACACGCACACGCCCGCCCAGACGGCGCGGCCTAGACGTCCTCCCTCCCTACGTACCTCCTGCGCAGAACACCGAATCCCGTTTTCTCCTCCTCTCTTTCCTTGTCTCGAATCGAATCACGCACCGCAGCCATCACGGTCTATACCCCTTTCCGTCCAACCTTCACGTCTCTTCTAGCCGTCCGCGCCACGTCCTGCATGCGTACTTGCTTGCCCCCACCTACCCATCCATTCTTCCGCGCGCATGACGACACTTCTGCCCGTTTCCCTCAACCCATCATAGTTTCGCCTCGCCCGCGCCACCCTACGACCTTTCCCTCTTATCTCTTTCTCCTTTTAACTCTCGTCCCCCTTTTCTCTTTTCTCATCATTCCTTTTTCTCTTCTTCTTCTCTCTTTGATTTTCGTGTGTACCGCTCTTCAGTACCGTACGATGCCCTCATCATCCCGCCGCGCTGCAGTGATAACTTGCTTTTTGATGGATCGAGCTTGTCGGCCGGTTTGCATTGGACTTTGCGGGCGATCTGATAGACGTTCGGAAAGGGAAGAGTACGAAGTAGGTCCTGTGCAGAGTCTTGACGACGTACTCGGTGGTCTGTTCTCTGGCGCAGACACCATCCGAGTTGGTGGTCCTTGTATTTTCGTCACATAACGTGGTTCAAAGAAGAGAAGAGAGTGATGGTTATCACCGTTTCAACCCCTTGCTAATTGCCGTCCCGCTCCTTTTGCATTCCAAGAGGCACATAAGAATGCCAAGAACCGTGAAGTACCTAAGCAAACGCACGCTCGCTGAGGATCCCCTGGCTGCCTGCGCCGAGTCCATCTGCCAGCTCTATGCACCTCTAGCAGAACCACGGACTGAAAATTACGGTAAGGTTCCTCTCGCGCAAGCGACGATCACAAAAAGACCCCTAGACGTGGGCGTCGAAGGCCAGCAGAGGCTAGGGTATGCATGTTAGAACCAATCCGTCTCTGGCTTATGTCGCGTTTGCGCTCAGTGATGAAGCGAAGAGGCAGGGGCGTTCCGACGTCCGACCCGTCCCCATGACAGTCGTCCATGGCACACGGGTAGTACCTGTCGTCCACATCGATTTCCACAACCGCAGGAGCGAATACGGTGTCCTCCGTCGCGGTCCCGTCGGCAAGTCGCCTTGTGACGATGTTACCCGCGTTTCGAACATACATAGAAGTGTAGTCGTTCGGGTTCGGGATGTACTCGAAGTCTGTCGAGCCGAAGACCTGTATGCAGCAGGCGCGCTCGGCTTCAGACGCATTGTCGCAGAACGCGAGCGCTTCGCGAATGGTGTGTCCTCCGCGAAGATAGCGCCTGAGAGTCGACGCCCAAAGTTATTTTGGACGGGTCAGAAGCACATTGAAAATAAGGCACAAAATATGGACGCACCAGCAAAGGCTGTCATGTACAACGCAGCCGCAAGGGCCCATCAGGGGGAAAAGCTGTCTGCGCCCGTTGGTGGTGCTCGATCGCGATCTCAGACTGTCGATGCGCTTCCTCCGTACGTCCGCCATTGGAAGCGGCGGCCGCTCAGTGGCGTGCGAGGCAGCCCAAACCGCCTCCGCCTCGGCCGGGGGGTAGGACTTCTGAAAGGTCTCCCCTCGAGTCAATACGTCGTTTGCAAAGAACCGCACCGTTGCACCACTCTTACGAGATGCGCCCATTTCGCACGGCCCAGCTCGATGATGGACACCGCCCTAAGCGTGAGCGAGTTCCGACTTAGTAAACTGTTGAAGACAAAAGGGAGAAACACCAAGAGCGCCCTACTTTCGAAAGTTCCAGACAGCTTCGCCCGGCAGTCCATAGGTTTCTTGCTGGAGCATGCCCATCAGGATGTATGCACGGATTGCCAATCACAGCGCCGTACGCGTGCCCGGGTGGCTGTCCCGCCTGTCGTCATGGTCAGTATGCAATCTCACCGGCTAACCATGGACGATCGACGCACTGTTTCCAGCCCTCAGCGTGTGCTCGTTCATCAAAGAGCTCGACGATCTCCGACGCCGATGAGCTTGTCGGTGGTGTGCGGTAGGACCCACCTCAATCGGAACTTGGTTTTCTAAAACACGGTTGTTCAAGAATGATGATTCTTCACCATGAGACTTCAGCACGAAATAAGACACACCCAGTTGCTTGAAGAGGTATTCATATGTGTCTGGCGCGTTTCTTAGAACACGGCAGTCCTGATGGCATAGATAGCGAAACTAAGCTTCAAATTACACAACGTCAAGACGGCTTCAGCAGTGTCCGCAATGATCCCTGGCTCATTTTGCTCCGCGCTCTCCAGAAACTGCTGCCCGCCGGGGTCGCATGTGTGTAGTTGCTATGCAATAGGTATCAGCGTGCTCCTCGACCGCAAATTAACGGCTCGTTAGAATAAGGCGCGAACCTTGTTTCGCATGTGAATATGCCCTACAGAGCCGGGTGAGTGCCGAGTTAGAGGCACCCGGAACCCCTCTGCTCGTAGTGCATCAGCACGTTCGTGAGGCGAGTCGTCCCAGCTGCCAAAGCGGCCCCATCTAGCTTAGAGAATCTTGTCCTCGAGCCGTTCTAACTTGGTCTGATTTACTGTCGAGGTAAGTCCAGTACAGTCTCCACGGCATCACGACGTGGTAGCTTCGCACCTTTCCGGTGGTCGTCATCCGCCTCGAGCGCGATAGCCCTGGACCCTGAAAGTAAAACTCCGTGTCGAATACTGTCCATAAGGGACATCATGCACGTAGCACAGGGAGGTACGTGCAACTTTTGACCGCCTGAGTATACGTCTGTAAGCCCTCCTGAGCAACGGCAAGCCTCGCCCAACTTCTCGCCCCAACTGGATCAAGCTATAATGGACATTGGGCAACCAGGCAAGGAATTCAGCTCAGAGACCCGGCATCCTCATCCTCATCCATTGACGGTCGGAAGGGATGTATGCGTACCTCTACAGCTCGAACCGCACTCCGTTCGCGTCCGCCCACAACCGGAGCTGGTTCTCCGCCGTTCTACTAACTCGGACGTGGAAGACACGTTTTCGACCCTTTTGCGGCATCGAGGACGTCGAAACAAATTGGGGTGGCGCCGTTTCCCACGCCTGCGCCGTCGCCCAAGCTAAAGTTCGCAGTGTTTTCTGGGAGTTGCTGCTCCCGTGTTCATAAATACAGGGCTGTTTTCTGAAAAATTGAAAGGACATTAAGTATATGTTTAGGCCTGGGACCGCCCTGGCTAAAATATGTCCATACAAGACCGTGACACGAAAACAACTCCTGTTCTAGCCTGCCTGACGCGTTTTCCGTCTTTCCCATACATTTAGGCCTTCCACATCTGCTTAGTGGGCTATAGTAAATTGTTGGAAAGTTTACTTATTCCAGAAGAAAAAAAAGAGGAGGTGGAGAGCAGTCACAAGCCGGCGCCGGTATTTGTTTCGACGCTTTGGCGGCACCGCCGTTTCACAAAGATTCTTTTGAAGGCCCGACAAGGCCCACGAGAGCCGGAGCATCATGCAAAGCTCACGGGCATCATCATTGCTCTTTCGTCCTGCTTCCACCGTCTCGATGGCAAGTTTATCGGGGCATCGTTATGTTCACCGCGTCGCATTGCAATCGCCGAAACGAGTCCACGCAAAAGTGTTTCTATGAAAATTTCAACAAAGGCAAGAATTGCCAACCCAGAAATCACACAAAGGTCCCCTCTGCACCGCCCACTCCCTCCTCCCGCTACTCGTCGGTCTTGTACGCCTGCTCATGGATAGCGACGGCACGGCCGGAGGGGTCGGACGCGCAGCCCCACTCGGCCTTAGGGATCCAGCGGACGGCGGTAGACGCGGAGGCGTCGGTAGGGAAGAGGCCTGGAGCGGCGAGGCGAAACGTCAGTACATCGTGTAGGGGAAAGGCGTGAGTGTAGACACACTCTCGAAGGTCTCGCGGATGAAGTACGCCTCCTTCGTGTCGGGGGTATCCCGCGGGTAGCGCTCCGCACGCTTCGCGAACTTCTCGTCCGAGACCTGCGCGGCGGTGAAGTCCTTCATGCTGCATCGCGGGAAACAGGAACGAATTAGGCGCAGCCGGGGAAAGTGGGAGGAAAGGCTGCACGCACCCGTCGATCCAGGAGTAGCCGACACCGTCCGAGAACTGCTCTTTCTGGCGCCACAGGATCGACTCCGGGAGGTATGGCTTGCCGTCCGGCGAGCAGTCGAACGCCTTGCGGAGGATGTACTGTGGGGATGCTCGACCATCAGCACGCTGGGGTGAATGCGTGGCGAGCTGCGTAGGCAAGATAGGGTACCTTCTCCATCCGCGGGCGGCCATCCTCGTCCTTCGTCTGGTGGGTGCCCTTCGAGAACATCTTCTCTTCAGGGTCAACGTTCATCGCCACCTCGAGGAACGCCTTGTCGAGGAACGGCACACGGGCCTCGAGACCCCAAGCCATGGTGGACCTGTCGGAGAAGATAGTGAGCATGCGAGACCCGCCCGAAGGAAGTTTCAAAATAACGCACTTGTTGGCGCGCAAGCAGTCGGAGGTGTGCAGGTTCTTCACACGCTTGACAAGCTCCTGATGGAAGGACTCGCGGTCGGGGGCAGCGTGGAAGTAGAGGTAGCCTGCAGTGAAGTTTCGTCAGCGCTAGGGCCGGGCTATGAGACAGTGCTGATAGATAAGCGCACCGCCGAAGATCTCGTCAGACCCCTCGCCGGAAAGAACCATCTTGACGCCCATCGCCTTGATCTTGCGGGAGAGTAGGTACATGGGTGTCGATGCGCGGACGGTCGTGACGTCGTACGTCTCGAGGTGGTAGATGACGTCCTTGAGCGCGTCAAGACCCTCCTGGACCGTGAAGGTGTACTCGTGGTGGACGGTGCCGAGGAAGGCGGCCGCCTTACGGGCAGCGAGAAGGTCGGGGGAGCCGGGGAGACCGATGGAGAACGAGTGAAGTTGGGGCCAGGCGGCAAGGGTGCCTGCGAAACGAGGTGGTTCAGCCAAGTCAGTAAGCGAGGCGAAACGGGAAAAGACTCACGGTCCTCATCCTGCTCCGGGTAGTCGGCGGGAGTCGTCCAGCCGGTACTCGCCTGCTTCGCCTCCCGCGCTTTGAACTGCGCCGTCGCGACCTTCTCGGTCTCGCGCGCAGCGATGGAGGCGATGAGGGAAGAGTCGAGACCGCCGGAAAGGAGAACACCGTACGGGACCTCAGACATGAGGCGCTTGCGGACGGCGGCCTCGAGGGACTCGCGCAGGGCGGTGAGGTCGACCTTCTGCGTCGGGATGGACGCGACGTCGACGTCGCCGTTCCACCAGCTCGGCTTGAAGTAGCGCTCGGTCTTGCCGGTCGCGGAATCGAAGACGTGCCCAGGAGGGAAGGCTATGATCTTGTCGCACTCGGTGTGGAGCGCCTTGAGCTCGGACGCGAAGTAGACCGAGCCGGGGCGCTTCGAGTTCCAGCCCTGGTAGAGCGTGGTGATGCCGATGGGGTCGCGAGCGGCGATGACGCGGGTGGGGGTGACGTTGGTGTCGAAGAGAATCCAGCTGAACATGCCGTCGAGAAGGGAGGGGGTCTCGATGCCGTGCTCATGGTACTAACCAAGCGCCACGCCCGTCTCAGCGAGACTGCTCGTGTGCCACCCACTTCCCCCAAAAGAAGACATACAAGGTGGAGGATGACCTCGCAGTCAGAGTGGGTCTTGAAGACAGCGTTCTGGTCCTTCAAGCCCTTCCGCAGCGCCTTGTGGTTGTAGATCTCGCCGTTGACAGCGAGGATGAGCTTCTCGTCCTCGCTGAGTAGGGGCTGAGCGCCGGTGTCTGCGAGGCCGCCTGTTAGTCCACCGGCCCAATAAAACTATACAGCAATATATCCCTACCAACACCGACGATAGCGAGACTGAATCCACCAACCCAGCGTCAGAAAGCGCAGTCCCAGCTTTGCCCGAACCGAAGGCACGCACCGCTCGTGGGCAACAATGAAGTCCTTGCCCTGGTGAAGGCCCGACCAGTCCGGACCGCGGTGGCGAAGGCACTTCGAGCACTCGAGCGCCTTCGCACGGTACTCTGACGGGTTCTCAATGCCCGCCACGCCGAAGATGCCGCACATGGTGAGGAGTGCGGGGTAGACCTAGAGGAGCCACGAAGCGGGAAGACCGTCAGCCGTGGCTCTGCCTCGCGCTCGCTGGGGTGTACGGTGGCGTACGAAGAGGGGGTCGAGAAGAGAGTGTGTAAATCAAAGAGAGGGTTCCGGTAGTAGACCGGGCGGAGTCCAGCAAGCGAGTCCGGAAAGCAAGAGATGGTGTGGAGAGGAGAGGCGAAAGAGAAGACAAGGCCCAAGACCGCCCTGGATTCCTTCCGAGTGGCGTCCGCGGCACGCCCTTGAGGTGAGTCAAAGCTGAAAATGCCTCGGCTAAACGCGGTCCTTTCCTGCTGCCGTTACCCTGTGTATGTTTGCGCAAACAACTTGAAAGAACTGCGTTCTCACATCCCTTCTTACTGGCTCTGCCTGGACATCCCGACAACACCTTCGAGTTGGTTCGGGTCGGGCGTTGAGTCACGCCGGGCAAAACACCAGTCACGGCGGAGCACCATGGAGAGCTACCTGCGTGTTGCGGAGTGGTCCCCTTGCCGACCATAAATACACGGCTTCCTGGCGGCCCAAACAGTTCGGATCAAGCAAACACCCACTTCGACGGTACCCAGCTTATCCAGGAGTGCGTCAGGCTTTGAGGCAGACTCGACGAGACACATACTGCGCAAGCGGTGCTGCTATGCTATGCACAAAGGTTGGCTATGAATACAAATAAATACAGAGCAGGCCTTGCACCACATCCGCTTCACCCGTCGCGAGCGAGGTGGTCAACGTCCAGCTTCTGAACGCCCAGCTTGTCCGCCGGAGCACGGAAAACGACCATGTCGCCCTGTCGCTCAAACGCGCCCCACCCGGCGCACTCGTACTGGCGGTCCTCACGATCCCTGTCAAAACAACCCCCATGTTCAGCAACTCCAAGATTACGAAAGAATGCTAGCAGCTCACTTCAAGACCTTGACGTCGAGGGTGCCTGCAATGTCGCGGTAACATGTCAACTGCTGCCTACCATTTAGTACGCATGGAAAGCATGCGTACCTTGCTTGAACACTCGGGCCTCGAAGCGCCTGTGGCCTCGAACATGGTCGTTTACGATTGCGGTCGCCTGGGCGTGCGCATCTATGCACGAGAAGAAGGGGAACATGTCGTGGTGCAGTAGTATAACGTTGTGGCTGGGAAAGGCGCCACTGCATGGGTCGTAACAAAAAAAAAACACCATTGAAAATTGTTCTTTCAAAATGATCAAGGTGGATAATAGTCTCACCGCATGGCCATCGCCAGCGCCGCAAGGAGCTGCGAGCTGTCCCCCTCGCGCTCGCGCCATGGTGCGCAGAGCTTTGCGAGCTTCTGGTTAGCTTCGGTGTTGAGAGCAGACATTGAGGGTTGTATGGCGAAGGGTATGATAGGGTGAGCAGAAGAATAATGCGTTGGGACGTCTGTTCAATCAATGAGGATCGACTTCCCCAAAGGCGCCAGGACTTTATACGGAAAGCGGTGAGTCGTCAATACTCCCATGTGATGGAGGCAGGCGTGGCCGGGAAGTGGTAACTCAGTTTCGGCTGGGTGGAGAGAGGTGGAAGGCTCTCTTGCGGATGAGTCGCGGATGTGCAGACACAGGTGACGAGATCCACCGTTAGCCGGGGAGCGGTGGCGCAGTTTCGGTTAGAAGAACACTAGGTACTTCTTCGACTGGACGCGGAAGGCCAGTGATTCAATATTTCCCAGAAGATGGAATCCGAGATACCTTAGAAGTCTTAAGACATCATGAAACATCCGCCCGCTGCGAGTCTTTCACATGCCGAGCGGGATAGTTGTTTGTCAGGATGACGAGGAAGCGGTTGTGTATGACATTGACGGATCTAGACCTCTTAACGCTTGAGGATCGAATACATCCAAGTCCACGGATAACATGACTCGATGTCAAAGTGGGATAGGTGTCAACATCAACGGGTCGTTCGCAGTCTTTCTTCGATACCGTCCTGATCCCGATGGAAAGTACTGGAGCAGAATCACCAATACGTGAACTACTATGTTGGCTACCCAATTTAATAATAGTTTCCACGATACAGACATGTCATCTGGGCTAAAAAAAATTCTTTAGCACCACCGCTTTGCGATGCCAACGAACATGATATTCGATTGCCGCCCGGCATTCTCAAGCAGCACCAGCAGCACTTGACGCTGAATATCATCCCAGAAAAATAAATCTCCGACTGCCCTATACCCCATCGAACATCCGCACAGCCCTTGAAACTACAACATCCTGGCTTTACATAGCGGCCCGCCCAGCAGCTGCATGTCCTAATTGAGCAAATCTTTGGTTCAATCGACCTGGAAGGTGGAAAACGAGACGTACTCTCTAAAGGCAGCAGGATCATCAAAATCCCAGCGACGAGGAACAGCGCAGCGCTGACGTAGACCGGCGCTGATCGGGTCGACGACCCGCCGTAGGCGGCGATGAGGGGCGCTACAAGTCCCAACTGAAGTAAGGGGTGATCGTTGAACGCTTCAGTGAGGTGCCGAAATGCGCGCAGGTGTGAAGGAATGGACGAACAATCCGATTTGCGCCACTAGCGAGGGCATCGCCGGTGCCACGGTGCGGGCCTGAAGAGAGGTCACACACTCAGCAACATAGAGGGATAGAGACTGAGCAAGGAACGTAGCGCACCTGGGAAAGCCTCTGGTGTATACGCATACAGGGTACCATCTGTGTATTACGGTTATCGGTCAGCCCTGAGCAGGGAGCTTATCCCCGCAGGCAGAGACGAGCGGCGCTCAAGCGAGAAGCTTCGAGAAGGTTAGATTCTTACACATGGCGTTCTGAGTGAGCGCTATCACGCAGTTGTAACCGAGCAGAGCTTGCGACGTCCGGGCAGTCGTAAAGAGAAACAGGAAGATGGCTGCGTGCCGAATGTCGTCAGGTCAGCCGCCTGCTCTTCTTTTATTTCAGCGCCCTTGCGCACCGGTAAGAATGGTCGAAAGTGCCATTGCACCACGGCGACCCAGGAAGCGACCGCGGAGGTCGACCAGCCAGGCTGCGAGGAAGGAGCCGGGCACGCCGCAAACAGCCTGACCAAACGAGAGAGTGGAATGACCACTGTCATTAAACGAGACCGGAAAATCCGGAAAAAAAAGCACTGTACCTGGATAGTGTAGTTGCGATAAGTATTGCTGATGCTGTTGTCGGCGGCGATGTCGAAGTCTGAGAGGTAGACTGTGGCAGGGTATAACACGGCCCAGCGCTCGAATGTCAGCTCAGTATGGCTGCGGGGAAGCAAGTGCAATGGTACAGACGGGCGAGGAACCCGTTGAAGCTGTGAACACCGGTAAGTGTTCAGCATGAGCAGCCCCGGGTCCATCTGCATCAGGCACACTCACAGCGGGAAAGCAAGTCCGAGCAGGCCCCAAATCGCCCTGTGTCCGTCCCAACCCAAGTCAGCCTCCTCCTACCTCGGAGATATATTACACCAATCCACAAATGAAACACCTACAGAATGAGGCCCGTATTGCACGCCAATCGCTTGTTCGCAAACAGCGGTTTCACATGGCTCAAGTCGACCGTCTGCAAGTTGCGCTTGGCGGTCGCCCAGACGCTGGGCGCGAGCTCTTCGCGGACCTGCTCGGGCTCCCACCCAAATTCACGCCCAGCCTCCTGCAGTTGCTCGAGCGTGAGCGAAATCTCCTTGCCGTTCTTGCGCCCAACGCGCTCGAGCGACGCGATCGCTTCGGCGTCGCGACCTTGGGCGATGAGGAACTGTTCCGACTGTTAGAGAAGCTTTTCGGGGGAATGTTGATGAGGCGGCAGACTGGGGACTCACTTTGGGAGACTCGGCGATGGGGAAGACGAATGCGCGAAGGGCGAAGAGGGCAAGCGTGAAAGCTCCGCATGTGAAGAGAGAGTAGCTGTTGATTCCTCGGACGAAAAACTAAGTGAGATGAATTGTTGCATTTGTGAGAAGTGTGGGCGAGATGCGATGGACGCACCGCCAGCCCATGTTGATCGCACGCGGGCATTCGACACGGCCCAAGGCGTCTTGCGGGCAAGAGTACTATCAAAGAGGACAACCCATAACCAGCTAATTAATCCAGAGATTCCAGATTTCTTAGAAGGGAATATTGCTTACGTTGGCAATGAACGGCTGTACAGCATTTCGCGAGTCAATAGACGCGCCCCCAGCGACAAGAAAACAGCCGCATTCCAATTGCTCACCCATGAAATCAGGGACCCAACCACCTGCCCGACGCTCCAGAACAGACTCAAGAAGGTGAGGAGCCATTGTTTGTCCGCAGGCAAGAACTCGAGGAACAGGGCGCCTGTTCCCTGGCCACCACGCAGTTCAGCCACCTGGCTCGTTACGCCCTTCACATCGCTGCACGGACCGTCTACGGGGAGGTTGCCTGAGTCCCCACCGGGAATTAATTCAGTGAACTGGTAAAATTAGATGGATGAGAATCGAACGCACCGCCAAGACCCAGACCCATGCACGCCGTGAGGCAGCAGAAGCCGATGAAGGACGGTGCGGCGCCAAGGCAGAGGCCGAACGTCCCCGCGAAGAAGAGGGTAATGTTGAAGATGCGTTTGCGTCTTTATACCATCCAGATACATATACATATTCAAAAGAAAGGGGAGAAAAAGGGTACACAAATGCGCACCCGATCAAGTCGCTGCCGAGCCCGAAGCTGAGGCACCCGACGATCAATCCTGCGTCTGAACAAAAGAAACATACGTGGATGAGTTGAATCATAAAAATCATTCAAAACTTGTGAATTGGAAAACTTACACAAAGCGAGCGTCGCGAACTGCACATGTGGCGGGTCGAACTCGGCGTTGATCTGAGGCAAGACGATGGCGATCACTTGAAGCCTACGCATTGTTCTCTCTACAATGTCAGAAGGTCTAAAACCCTCGAAGATAAGAAGTGTCTACCAGAGGTTGTCGGCCTGCGCAACGATCGAAACTCAGGATCAGCATCAGTTGAGCGCGGAGGCTGAGAACAGACGTACAAGCCAGCCGAACCCGGCCACAGCAAAAAGTTCCCACTGTGGTTCCGCAATACGAAGCATAAGTCAAAGAGTGTTTCGAAGCCTCATGGGAGCATGTAGGCACACCTGATACCGCCCCATCCCAAGCGCCATAATCTGCTCATTGACCAACTGGCACTTCGCGCTGTTCCGTCTCTCGTGCGTCAGCGAAGCCACTCCCCAACGCTCCACACCTCTGTACACGCACCTATACGCGGCTTGGACGCCATAGATCTGCGCATCCTGCAGGACAGCGACAGCCGCGGCCTCCTTGCTCAGCTTGTCCTTCCCTGCCGAGTCCCCGTCCGGTGCGAAGGACACAGCCTTCTTCTCGAGGTCGCCATCGTCGCTCGAGCGCGAGCGCGCGTCAGCTGTAGTCATTTCGAGTCGTAAGAGCGGTTCGTGAGTGGGTGAGAATTGAGAGGAAGACGAAAGAGGTGCGAGTCGACTCGAAGAGTGGGCTGATCAGCCCTGAAGGCTGGGAGCGGTACATGAATGAGACATTGGCACGCTTGCACCCGCATGCATGTGATATGGCCAGCAGGGCCCTTGGTGAGAAACACGGGGGGCGTCAAGGGACGTGTCGACGTGGGGAAGCAGGGACGAGTGCGGGTTGGCTCGAGTGCATGGTGAGCGCACGTGGGCAAGGAGGAAGACGCGCTCGGACCTGGGACGAGGCGCTCGGCTGGTTCACTCAGGTTCGTGTGCATAAGAGGATACCACGCCTAATGGAGGGTTTCGGACCCTTTGTCGTTCGTAGCCCCTCCCGACGCGCAGTCCGATATAAGCCAAGAGAAAGCAAACAAAATAAGGAACTTGAGGCGATGTGAACTGCTATGAAGCCCAGCCTGTCACGTTCAAGGCCAGATGAGGATTGTAACAATCGATGTCCGCCAGTGACGGCCACGGTCCCGGTCCGGACCGGGTCCTGACTGCGGTCTTCGGTCCTGGACTGGACTGGACCGGACTAGGACCGCGAGAGGACTGGACCGAGGACTGATGTTTTGGGAAGAGGACCGGACCAGGACGGATAGGGGTCCTGCCAGAGGGAATAGTTCCGGTACACTGAAGACGACTTTTGGAAATTCAAGCACAATAATGAATGAGCATCTATGAGCTTTTCCGTGTAAGACGGTGCTACAAAGCCTGTACTGGAGGCAGCAGCCTCACGCAGCTGTATTTCACGCAGTTGACATTTGTCATGACAGCAGTGTTTCTCCAGCTTGTTTACTAGCCTTACTCCCCACTTCTCAACCTTCCACATCATTTTTCTAAAAGACAGTGAGTAGATATGTGTGCACTGCACCTATTATGCTTCGGTGAGCCCCGTAATCCCAATCACACCAACTTCATTCTAAGTTATTCAGAACGATCGCTATTTAGAGAGGTGCCGTTTGGCTCTCCATCCCCCTCGCGATGCTCGTTCTTGCTCAGACTGCAGTATTTGCGTACAGTGCGTGCTCGTACTTTTAGCAAATTTTGTGCTAAAGACTGAGTAGAAAAGTGATTCCACAGGTGGCTATGCTATCGATTCTGTGTGGATCAATGCTGCCGGTGGTTGCGTATTCCGGAAACCTTGCTGCAGACTACGCATTCAGTGGGTTGCTGGCTCTCCGTTCTCTTATCCAGAAGTCAAAAGAGCTGAGAATGTCCTACATAGCAATGGTGTTCGACATGCTGCTCACCAGCCTCACGGCTGGTCGCATCTGGTCCAGTAGTCGAGGTCAGCCAGCGTTCGGTTTAACCACCTTACTCTTCAAAGATGGCTTGGTAAGTCCGTTCCTTCCCTGGGAACCAGTGGAGAGCTCAAGTACTTTCCAGTACTACTTCTTGGTGTCAAGCGTCCTCAACCTTCTTGCGACGGTCTTTGCCCTGCTACGTTCGTAGCCTGCGCTCCTCGGGCGATGCAGCCACACAGCACTGACTCGTTCCCTATTTATTCCATGCGCAGACCTGAGTGCGTGATGGCCAGGTACAAATATCCAAATGGACATGTCCAACCTTCTTCCCTCGCTACTGCAGACGTGATAATGAACATTGTATGCGGGATGCGTGAAAAATCTGCATGTGCTGGCGGTTGCGAGTCCGCGAGCGGGAATAATCAGAGCTGTGTTGTACGCTGAAAAGGAGTGCTTATCTTCAGTTAGTTTTGCAGGTCATAGGAAAGGCGGGGTTTTAATTACTGGTCTTGGTAGCCGTACACGGCCCGACGCATGAAGAGGCGGCAGGCCATGATCGAGCTGCGTGGGAGATCACCGCTTCGGACTGAGTACGGGTCAGACGAGTAAATTGTGGGAATGTAGAACTTACGAGATTACAGGTGCTACAGCCTACAATGCATGGAATCGATCAGCTCAACAAGGCCGGCGTTCTCCCCATTCCACCCTTCCCCATTCATCTAACCGATTTTGAAACTTTAGAACTGGACAACGGCTATCGATGCTGCAGTTCCGCTCGGTCAACCGCGCTGGTGGGGCGGCTCGGACGGGACTACGGTCGACCCCAACACAGTCGCGCTGCAGACCGATCGCCTGGTCGCGTCTGGGATCGCCGAGCAGGGCAACATTAAGGAGTTCTCTCAGCACATGTACCAATACTCCAGTAAGTTCTAGTCTTTGCCTGACGGTCTTATGCACTCAGCTTAGTGGCTCGGATGTCCAGGTTGCAGGCCCGAGCCGAATGCTCGAGCGATCTTGCCCAACATCATGAACCACACCAATATTACATGCGAGTCTTCCTGAAGGGGGTTTATTCCATTACTAACACCAACCCTTACCACCCACAGCTTTCGTAGACATACTGAATCCCAAGGTCGCCGCTGCACATTCCGTCGGAGCCGGCTTCGTCGTCGGCGAGTTCAACAGCGTCAGTTGCTCAGGGAAAGCAAATGTGACGGACGTCTTCGCACAGTACGCCTACGCTCAGAAATATCCCCGATTCGAGGGTTTGAGAAACAGCTTATGAGTTTTTCTTCTCTGCAGGGCCCTCTGGGTTATAGACACTACGCTGCACGCAGCGTCCATAAATATCTCTCGGGTCTATCTTCACCATGTGCGTCGAGATTCCCAGTAGTATCTCACTGTCTCATGAAGACATCCGTTGCAGGGTGCTACACTGGTGTTCCAAAGCCACACTCAGCTGAATGCGAGTTTCTCCACACGAAATCCGGTGTTCCTGTGCTTACCGTGAAGCCCGCCCTATCCAGGTTGCCGACCAAGACGGCGCCCCCGGGTTTTCAGCCTACAACCTCTGGTACCCCATAAACTCTACCATGCGCGGCGAAGCGAGGGCGAACCCGAGCTAGTGCGTCTGATACTTCCCATCCGCCCCTTCTCACATCCTGATCCCCGCACTACCGCACCTCAGCGTCTCCCAGCTATTCCTAGCCGAAGCCATCGGCTCCTCCCAGAAATCCCGCATCACGCCCCTCGACCCTCCCAACACGCTCGCCAACCCCGACACCTTCGCCGCCTACGCGATCTACGATGACTTTTCCGCACACGCCGAGCTTCCCGCGCGGCTGGCGCTCCTCAACCTGGCCCTCTATAACACTACCACCGGATCTGACAGGCTCGAGGTGTCGCTGGATATCTCGGGGTTGGCGGGAAAAGAGGAGAAGAGGACGGCGAAGGTGAAGCGTTTGACTGCGCCTGGGATGGACGAGGCGGACGCGGCGCGCGTTACGTGGGGCGGGCAATCGTGGAAGTATGGCGTGCCTGTGGGGGAGGAGGCGCTGGAGCCTGTAGAGGAAGGGATGGTGCACCTGAGAGGAGGCGAGGCGGTCTTGGTGCTGCTGGATTGAGTAGATGGAGTCGAGAGATGTGCAAGCCGAGGGGATGGAAAGGCTTGTCGCACAGGTCTAGTTTTCAATAGGTTGAATCACTGTACCATAATCCCTTTATCTTTACAAATGGTGATTCTGTGAAAAGGCTGACAGCCATGAAAAACATAGGTCTCTTCGGCTTGTCCTGTGCAGGCGTGCCCCCGCTACGCAGAGGCGTGCTTGGGCCAGAAACACACTGCCTTGGACTCAGATCCGAGTCGTCTCCATAGAGCCAACTTTCCACCCGCCCCCCCACCGCACACAGGCCAAGCCAAGAGCTTTTGCGGCCAAAAGAAGCGGTCGAACAAACATCGCCAAGCGCGAAACCTCTGCTCCGCACACGCATCAACCCACAGCAATCAATCCAACATACCGCAGCACTCCCTCCGGTCCACAGACCCCGCAGACCTCCCACC
>JTLS01000452.1:0-18700 GCA_000826855.1 Basidioascus undulatus
GCAACACATTCACTCATGTATACAGGGACACTTGGATGAAGCTGTAAGCATGGAGTCTCCCGCATCTACAGTCAAGGCTGCCAGGTACTCACGCGGCGCTTAGCGCTCCGACTCCAAGTCCAGACACCAAGCGTCCGACGGCCAATTGTTGCCACGCCCGCTGAGGGAAAGCACCAGAAGTCAGTAATGGAGAGCTTTCCTGAGGTCTCAAATAAAGTATAGCGTACATTGGTTGTGATCTGAATCAAGACGCCGACCGAGAAGACACCGCACTCGATCGTCATGGCGAACCGCCGCCCGAGCTTGTCAGCGAACCAGGACCCCAATACGGCGCCGACCTGTGGAAGTGCGAGGGGGATCGACCGTGTAAGGCAAGACGTTGGATCACTGTGATTGTAAGCATGGATACAAAAACGTACCAGAGTCCCGATGCTCAGTAATGCCACTATCAGACCCTCGCGAACTTTGGTATACGCAGGCTCCCATTCGCCTTGAGCATTTTGTTCCATGGTATCGGAGAAGCGGTCTTGAAAGTCGCTCATAAGGAGCATGTCTGCCGGGAATTGAAGGGGTCAGCTTGAGGCGGTGGGAACGTTCCCGTGGAAGCGCGACCGACCTGAGATTTGACCTGCATATTTTCCACGTCGCTAAGGCTTCAGCTATGCGCCTCGTGAGATGAGCGAATGGGATACTCCACGGACCAGTATCGTAACCTTCAGACCAAGAGCATCAGCTACAGCAGTGTGGTGCTCACTCAGGAAATCGTACCGAAAAGGAAACCTCCCATGGACGAACTTCCTCATGCGTCAATAGTAAGTCCAGTCTTATCAGCATAACCCCGGCAAGCGCAACGGACTCGAGCGTACAGGAGAGCAAGGCATATCGTCGTCAACCCGATGGGTTGTCGCTGCACCATAAACGTCTTTGGCATGGCGGGCAGAGACAGCGAGCGAGAGCTACTGTAAGAGGTCTGGGGATTATTTGGTGGGGGATATATAGACACAGAAGGAACGACGCGTGAGCAGGAAAAGAGAAAGAGCTACGGCGGGATGTTCCTCTCGGTGGGCTTCTCTCAAGTCCAATGACGTTGAAACGTCCGGCGCCCGTGACTGCCAACGAATGGTGCTATTACAGGGCACCGATCACAAGCTTGATCAACATCTGATCCGGTGTATCGGGGTGCCTAATTTCCTCTCGTTAGGTTCGCAGGCACCAGCGAGCGTGGCAGTTCGCTGTGTGTGACCCGCTGTCTCTTATGGCCCGGCCCGGCCCTCCGCGCTGTCTCCGTGGGCCTCCACAAAATAGGCGAAGAAATTTCGGAGACGGATCTGGGGACGATGGAGCTGCGTAGGGAGCAAATGCGGAGCCCAGCGTATGTCCGCCCGATAAGCGATTGAAACATGACGCACTATCTATGTGCCTGCTTGGGCTGCGCAGCTGATCATGCGGCACGCGTTAGCATGATTCCCCAGTACATACTTCTGAATTGACGCCGCGTGAAGAGAAGAATTTGGCCGTAGGAAAGGGTCGCGAGAACCCTTCGAAAGTAGTAAGACAAGCACAAATGTCCGACATCGTAGGTAGGCGCACTGTACCATTGACCAACCGACGCTCGATCCAGACCGCGCAACTGGGGGTTGCCCAGCTTTCAAAGCCCCCTGCTGAAGCATTCACTTACTCATGCACCCTAAGTATTTACTCAGATGGTTTCGGTGAAGTTCTTCCTCGAACGGGACTGTTGAAGAACGCTCGGCTTGAACTTCGCCTGCCACGCCAGCTAATGCTTGTCATGATCAGCCAATCGATATTCTGCTTCCGACCAGAACATAGCCTCGTCCCAAAAGATTCTTTAGTGCTTTACCGCCAGCAGGTTGTCAGAAGCCATCAGTCCTTACAAGCTCTGAGAGCCGCACCGCTATTGCTCGGCTTCAGAGAGCTGCAGAAGCAGACCACAGCTCAATAGTGACAGCTTCCCCCGCCGTATCATGTCTGATAGCACGGAAGCATTACTGAGGGTACCCTCAGAAAGAAGGAAGAGGGTGTGCCGCCGGGGAGAGAGAATGCGAAGCAGCCAGGGCCCTGAAGATGAGTGCCGGCGAGTGTGCCTGAAACATGCACCGCTGCGCTTCCCCAACG
This sequence comes from Basidioascus undulatus, assembly GCA_000826855.1. Taxonomy (NCBI): domain Eukaryota; kingdom Fungi; phylum Basidiomycota; class Geminibasidiomycetes; order Geminibasidiales; family Geminibasidiaceae; genus Basidioascus; species Basidioascus undulatus. The sequence continues at coordinate 2,137 of JTLS01000452.1, forward strand.
TCTAGACAGACGGCTGGTTGAGGTGCGTCTCGTTATTCAGAGGAAAAATAGGGTGGTAAGGAGCATGTTTATATCGTTGGGGATGTCCACCGCTGAGCAACAAAGCGGCTGCAAGATATCGCTCCCCAAAGAAGCTTTTCAGGCCCCAAGTTTTGACACCAGCCAAGCTGCGTTTTGATGGCCAGACAGATTGATGAAAGAGACTTTAGTATCATATTGAACAATTATCATTATTCTTAATTGAGAAGACGTATTCTTTCACCGCAGATTTATTAAGCGAAGTCCATAGTTGTGAAGCCGAGCATGTCCACGCCGACAATGAGACGGCTACGTTACTGCGAACACAGAAAGAAGGGCAAACGGCACATTGTGATCAAATGTCCACCTTCATGTGCTTTCAGATCAGAAGGGCATGCTTAAGACGGTAGCGGACCAACACCCGTCTTCGCAAGAACTCGACAGCGATCGGCGTGAGCGCCTCCACAACTTTGTCCGATTCGTCTCCTCTCAGATGGCTGTCCAACTCAATGCGTTGTAAGGACGGGATCTTTTCCAGTGAGAATTGAGTGGAGCGCATCCTGAAGCTCAGTGATTTCCCGTATGATGTCTATGGTGATTTGGAGTGTAGGAAGCGTGGGCGGAAGCGCATGCACGAATGCAACTACGCTCGCCTGAGGTGAGTAGATCGACGTCGAGACTAAAGATCTCAGCAGTGCGAGATGAGTGGTGGCGAGAGAGGTGGTCGTCAAAATGTATGGCTTGAAGGGAGCGTATGATCGGGCCGTGTCGAGCGAAGAAACGGTCCAGAGCATCCCCGCCCCCGTCCGCCTTCCAACCACCGCCGTAGAACGTAACTTCGTAGAGAGCAGGCAGACAAACACGTTAGAATTGCATCAGGACGCCTCTGGCAGGGGTGTTTTCATCGTAGTCGTGGAAAGTGAGAGTCTCAAGTTTGGGAAGTGCCAGAGATATCGTCGACAGGGGCGGCCAGGAGAGACGCCTGCTCCTCCCCACAGAGATCACACCTCAGCGTGCGAAGTTCCACAAATACCGAGCGCTACAAGGCACTCGTTCGTCAGTGTGTCGAAGGATACAGAGAGCTCCGTGAGAGTGGCAGCATTATGGATGGCCAGGGCGTGGAGGGTGGCGGGCCCCATGATGCCGAATGGGAGTTCCGCCGTTTGCACAGGCGAGAGTCTGTTCGGAACTGGGAACAAATCGAAAGGGCCGTGATCCTCATCCAGACCAGCGCTGAGCTCTGGAGTGTGTCGGAGAGGGCTGCGCCCGGCCAGTTCGAACGATTCGAGCAAGCGAGCGAGCCGATCGATCGACTTTTCCCTGTGAGGGCAATGCTCCGATACCGAATGGGTTCAGAGATAAGCTATGGATCCATATCCCTAACCGGGTATCGTCTTCGGGGTATAAACAAGGAAAACTTACATCCTACGACTTGCAGACCATCGCAAGCGGGGATCCCTTCCTCATTTGATCCACATGGTAAACTTGTGTCTCACCATGACGAGCTGGAATATGCGGTACCAGAGCTCCTCCAGGATATTTATCACGTTGTCCATATAATCTGAGATGACTGCGAGGAGGAAGAGGTGAAAATGTTGTGGCAAGATGGAGGAGGAAGGGAGAAGACGTGCGTGAGCGCCAGACTTGGCCAGACGCCGCTAGCCGTGCGATGCGTCCAGACGGAAACAACCTCTCTTATTTCCCACCATCACGAGCTATTTTTTCTCAAACTCATTATCTTTATGAGCATTCCCAAGTGAGGTGGGCGATATTGAAGAGCGAGGTCATGAAGACCACAGAGAATGGTGTTCTGACTCAGCAATCCCCACGAGATGCTACTACCAACATCCGTCGTCGAGACGGCCAGGAAGGTGAGGCTCTCGGTCCGGACGACCATCATGACACAGGCAAACGTAACGCTTCCATCGTCGCAGTGGATCTTGTGGACGCTGTAAGTGCTCGATTTAGCCAGGGACACGGGCGTGCCGACGCCGTGTCAGTCGCTGACCTGCTCTCATCTCCTCCAGCATCCCTGTCCTCGTTCTCACCATCCCAGCGAGCATCTTCATCCGCCGCCGCCTAGCCGCGCAGAAGCTTGCGCGCACGGGCATCGGGCGCGGCGCGCCCGGGTTCCAGACGAACGTGCGTAAACTCGCGGTCACGCCCGAGATCGCGGCTCGCTTGCGGCGGGGCGAGACCGTCAGCCCGGAGGAGATCGAGGCGTGCCAGCGGCGGGCCGCGGAGTCCAAGGTGGAGCCAGTCGTGGATGCTGGGGAGGAGGCGAATGGGGACGCGAAGAAGAAGAAGAAGAGGAGGAAGGCTTGGAAGGCGTAGGGTGTTGGTGGGCGCATGTTGTGGATTGGGTCGCGCCTCCGAACATTTCGTGGAGCTGAGCGCTTCTGTAACCGACACCGTGTGCAATTGGGTCAAAAGGGTCCCGGATCCTTCAACGCAGGACACGGGGAAAGTCCGTAGGTATGCTTGAGCTTGAAGTTGCCGGAACGACTCGTTCGCCGTGAACGACTAACTAGCGCAGACTCAACTCGCACCTCCCATTTCTGGATTTGTACTGCGTTTAAGTTACATGAGTTTCCATCAAATTACACGAAGGAAAGAAAGCGACACGAAGGCATGCGGGACGAAGTTACAGCACGAAGCTCACTATGACATCGCCGAAAAAGCCCAGCGAGCCCTTGCTCCAGTTTGGTCATTCCACGAGAGACCAAGTTGACCCAATGGTCACTCGTGTTCTTGTTAGTATCCCTTACCAGGTACTTTCCGAAGGACTGCAGTTTGTCTGGGAACAAGCAGTTTGCCACAATACTGACCGTCTTGGCCTACCTCAATCCCTGCATCCGGGCCATTCCATACGCCGTTGGGTCAGCATATGCTTCCTACAGTCCACTGTGGATTGCCCAGCTCTGGGCTTAACCGGGGGTCTCCTTCCCATGGGCTTTCGCCCGAACATGTTGATGCAGCGTCTTTTCGGTTGGCGTCTTGATTCAGATCACAACCGATGTACGCTATACTTTATTTGAGACCTCAGGAAAGCTCTCCATCACTGACTTCTGGTGCTTTCCCTCAGCGGGCGTGGCAACAATTGGCCGTCGGACGCTTGGTGTCTGGCCTTGGAGTCGGAGCGCTAAGCGCCGCGTGAGTACCTGGCAGCCTTGACTGTAGATGCGGGAGACTCCATGCTTACCGCTTCATCCAAGTGTCCCTGTATACATGAGTGAATGTGTTGCCCCGAACTTCCGCGGAACGGTGAGCCGAAGACGCGTTCCTGACGTCTTTTTCGCCTCGCTGATCTCGCGCTGAATGTGAACAGGCGGTGGCATGTTACCAACTCATGATTACTTTCGGCATGTAATTAAAAAATAGTCTTTTTATCTTTTTAGATGCTCGACTAACCACTTGCATAACCAGCTTGATGGCCTACTGCTGGTGCATCGGCACTCGTACGCTCGAGAGCGATGCCAGCTGGCGCATGTACGTGCTCGCTTTTTCACGGAAGTCCGTCACGCTGTCGCTAAATAAACGTATAGTATTGTTGGCCTTGGATTCGTCTTTGCTTTCATCCTTGGCGCAGGCGTCTGGCTGCTTCCGGAATCGTGCGTTGGCTGTTCAACTAGCAACTTACCAACCTTGCTGACCCGATCGCGGCAAGTAGGCCTCGTTGGCTGGTTAAACATGGACACCACGATAAGGGGAAGGAATCATTGTCCCGCATCCGCGGAGTGAACAACGATTACGACCGTGCCGTGGTCGAGCACGACGTGCGTCTTCTCTTCGAGTCCTCGACTTCCCTTGCTGAAGATCGTGCTGTCTGCAGTTCCTCGAGATCATTAAGCACGTCAAGGTGATCTATTTAACCTTACACCAGAATATTAGATGGTAACTAATTCAATTTCGCACTGTTCAGCTTGAGGAGCACGCCGGTACCGCGTCGTGGGTCGAGTGTTTCATCGGGACAAAAGGCGTCAGCAAGCTAGCATACCGCACCTTCCTGGGCATGTTCATCCAAAGGTGCGTACTCACCTCATTGAGTGTGTCGTCTTACATGCTGAGTCGAAGGTCGGGCTTTACAGTTTCCAGCAGCTGGTAAAGTCTTCGTTGCTTTCCAAGTGACGCGCATACTGACACGTTTTCGCAGACCGTAAGCCAGGATTTTCCGAACCGGCTTTGTCTGGACAGTTTGACAGTTCCTGGATGCTAATCAAAGATGCTGGTCACATTAGGGTGCCAATTAGTAAGTATAAGTCCATCTGCTACGTTAACCATTTCACTAAGCGCCCTCGTCGCGAACTTCCTCCAGCTTCTTCTACTATGGAGCAACTATTTTCAACTCTGTCGGAATCGAGGACTCATTTGTTACGCAGATTATCTTGGGAGCTGTCAACTTCGTAAGTGCCTTCAGGGTGGCGCCTCTTCCTCAAAGTCTCTTCCGCTCATGTCCCACCCCGACCATCAGGTCTGCACGTTTGGTGGTAAGCAAGAATTTCCATTCATTTCACTATACTGCTAGTCTGAGTCTTCTCCGTTCTCGCAGGCCTATGTATGCAATCAGTTATTTCCCCAGCGTCAGCTGTTCTGAACACAGCAATCGATAGATGTCATGGAGAACTTCGGGCGTCGCAAGCCGCTCGTCATTTCCGGGTAAGCTGCAGGCACTTCAGTTTCAACACTTGCTGACACAGCTACCACAGCATCTGGCAGTTTATTTGGCTAGTGATATTTGCGTCAGCGGTAAGTTAGTCCCGACGACCCGCGGAGAGGAGGGAGGGAGATGAGAGTGCTCTTAAGCTGAGGATGCGCCCGGAAGATGCGAATACTCACTTCACTATTTTAATCTTCAGGGAACGGCGAGAGACCCGAGGCAGGAGGGAAATGAAGCCTTCGGCAAACTCATGATTGTCTCGTACGCGTCTTGCAACCTTGAAGTGTGCAGCGGCCGCAGCTAACGTCGGTGTCACCTTGAACTTCTAGGGCCTGTCTTTTCATCGCGGGATATGCGAGGTGGGTTCCAAATTATCTCCTTCCCCGATCATCACCTCGCTTGCTCACGAGGCGCCCAAATGCAGTACCTGGGGACCTGCAGGTAAGCCGTGGAAGAGTTTCCGCGCCAATGCGACAGACTCACAAGTCCATGATCCATAGCTTGGATTATTACGGGAGAGGTGTATTTCATTTTCATCGCCTGAACAAGATGTTCCTACTTACCATCGCCTTGAGTAGACTTTTCCCCTGCGCACACGGTCCAAGCAAGCTGCCCTGGCTACGGCGGCGAACTGGGTGGGTATTTTTGACCTAATTACAACGAGGCTCTCGCTTACATGCAACGGAATAGGCGTGGAACTTTCTTATAAGTTTCTTCAGGTGCGTTAGAGGAGGAGGGGATGGGACAAACAAGACCCTGCGACGCAGGTGACTGATGCTCCTGTCTTCCATTGCAGCCCGTTCATCGATGAGGACATCAACTTCGCATATGTGAGAGGTTCAACCAGATCCGAAGCCTAGCTTCCCACACTGACCTCACATTTTAGGGTTACGTCTTCGCGGGCTGCAACCTGGCGGCTGCGCTCTTCGCCTTCTTCTTCCTCTATGAGTCGGCGGACCTCACCCTCGAGCAGGTCGACGAAATGTACGGAGTAAAGTTCTCGACATTCTGGCTTCACAGACTAACGTCGTATTTCAGGTACTCGACGAAAGGCCTGAAGCCATGGAAGTCCGGCAAATGGACGCCGGAGGGCTGTACGTGTTCATGCACGGAGCTCCGCCCTGAACTCCTATGCTCAACTGAAATCATGGAACAGACAAGAAGCGCGGAGATGCCATGGAGCAAGGCAAAGAGGAGGGTGTCGGAGGGGCGAAGCACATCGAGCACGTCCCGGCGGCGTCGGAGTCGTCTCTCACGGCTTCTGCCGATGGACACTTCGGGAATGGTGCGAAGGCGGATATGAAGGAGACGGTTTAGAGTAACCTGGCGACAGGAGCTGATCTAAAAGCTGAGCATAAATCCGCATTTGTTCGTTTTGCTCAGGGCTCGGAATGGGTGGGGCATTGACTTGGACGGCGGCAGCGTGCGCGAATGGGCGTTGCGTGAGTTAGTCGGCGTCGACCTTGCACGTTGTCGAAGGGCAGCACACGCGGGTGACGTTCTCACCCGGTGAAGAGAATACCCAAAGGGAAAGGACCGTAACTGGTCTCTATTGCTCTGGCAAGCTCCACTGATAAGCCCAACGGTAATGGCGGGACGTGAACTGATGATGGCAGCGCGAACGTACGCTTTCCGGGGATTTGAGGCTCGAGAAACCAGATTTGAGAATGCCCTCCAGGATGTGCTAGGGGAAGGTAAGGTTGGGGGTAGACAAAACAAGACAAGACAAGTTGATTAGAGGTGTGTGGTTGTGATGGTCAGGAAGCAGGCCAACAACGGCGGTTCGGCTTCCCAAACGCTGGGCGGGCGGTGGATTCTTACCGCCTCCCAGCCGCTCAGTCCCATGTTCGCAATCCCCGGTGAAGCTGCATTTTCGAATACGTTGCTTACTTCGAGTTTTGGGAAACTGGACAAATAGATGAGCAATCTTTGGGGCAACTCAGTCGAGCGACGCCTGACCCATTGTGCTGCGGGACTTTTGCGTGTTAACAAGTGTAAAGCTGGAGCCGAGCCACACAGAGACACACTCAGGGAAGTTTCCAAATATCTTCGAAGACATGAAGAGTCAACGGATAGGGAGAATGTTCGATGCTTCCGTCGGACCTGTCGAGCAGCACGAAGTTGCTTCGGGAAGATGAACGTCGCCCAGGCCACGTACAACGCGGACGACACGACGCGGGATGCGATGTCGCCTATCACGGAAACCGTTGGGTGTATGGAAGGGTAATTACTGGTAGATGTAAGGGCGGCATGGGTACTTTTGAGGATGCTGCCCTGTTTTCGTCTTGCGCGAAACCTACGTTCGCATCGCTTGTTTCGATTGCGGGGTTGATTCTCTCTATAGCAAGGTTGCTGTAGGCAATAGCATTCGAGCTACCGGAGAACATGGATGTTCTTCGATGCGGTTAATGACCATGCATGATCAGAGACAAGTAGGTAATTGTCGAGCTGTCAGTGGTCAGTGGCAGGCCGAGCGGCAGCCTCATGCAGCCCGCGCCCTTTCTACGTCTTCCTCAGCAACCCTCACCTGCTTTCGCCTCATATAAGAGTGGTCCTGACCAGGGCACATATAAAACGTCCCCATTGGTCTCAAATCTCAATAGCGGTCTCTATCGGTAGTCTCTATGGCACCCGCGCCAACGCCGTGTCGGCGCTGTTTCTTCACTTCGCTCCCCGTCGAGCTCCTCGATCGCATCTTTCCCAAGCTACCCATGCTTTCGAGCAAGCTCGCCTTCGTGCATACTTGCGCCTTATTTCACCGCACATTTTCGAGTCACCCGTCATGGTAAGGATCTTGTCTCGCCGCTGGCGTGGGGCTCCCGAAGACTCGCCCGTAGGCCGTTCCACGGCAAGGAGAGCCGCTTTGGCGATGGCTCCAGACTTCGAGCGCTCAGTCGCTGAGCGGGCTCGAACTCCAGAAGAAAGGGTGAGCCTTTGGGATGGGTTGAGTGGGCCGGGCGGGCGGGCATTGAGGAGCAGGCGGGATTGCCAACGTTGTGACCGCGCGACATTTACGCTTGCGGTTTCCTACTGCATGCACTTCGGTACGCACAAAGCGCCCCGTTACCCAGTCTGAGTGCCCACCTAATGGTCTCCCAGTGGACGAGATCCGTTGGAGCACGTTTCCTACGCCCGTCTCTCCCCCCGAAATCTCGTCCCTTCCCCACCCGCTCCACCCGAACGACATGCTGTACAGCTTCCTCGATCTTTCCCTTTCCGCCCCCGTTGAGAGAAAGGTCTTACACCGCTGTCGAGGGCTCCCACCATCTGTCCTGCAGCGGCCCCTACGTTAAGACGCGCCAGACGGCTCCGTCGCGCTGCGACATGCAGCTCTGCAAGCACGCGAGCATCGCGCTTGCACCCGCGACGTGGCCGCCGGTCCAACGGCTTGGCGTACGCATCCTAGGGAATGTTAACGATAACATCGCCGTCGATGGAGAGGCTGGGCGTGACGTTATCTGGGTTCGAAACGACCACGGGGTAACGGTGCGGGACTTGACAAAGGAGGTTACGGAGTTGTGCGCCTTCACCACATCCTCGGCACCCTCAATGACTTCCTATACTGACGAGTCTTCCTTCAGCGCCTCGAAACGTCTGACTTCAAACAGCAAGAGACCTGGCGGAACACGCTCCTAATCGACTGCGTTGCTCGGGCGATCTGCGCGCCGCTCGAAGGGGTCGCTACTAAGTCAGAAAGTCGTCGAGTGCATTATGTTCTAATATCATGCTTGTGCTCGTTGAGTTTTACAAACTCGCAATTACCAAGGTTATGGAGCGAACTGCACCTTGCTGAAAACTACCGCGAGGTCCTGAGCCAAGCTACGCGCGGATGGGCGCTCTGCAGCTGCTGGTGCGTGTTTCTGACTTTCTGCCTTTCACAATACGGAATACGCTTCTTTATCCCCAAATGGAACAGCTGTGATTTCAGAGGACCTCCAAGACGATGGGGATGTCACGGAGCTGAGAATTTGCCTGCTTACGGAAATCCACGGCGACCACTAGATAGTAAGGGATAGGCACTGCTGTACAGCCGCCTTGATCCAATTGACGGGAAGCATGTGCCGCGTGACTGCAATCTGGATGATTCAGTACTGTCACTACCAAAGAATCCTTCCAGGGTTGGACTTCATCCTGAGGGCGCGGCTTCCAGTCCGCACAGATGGGCGGCCCTGTCTGACATTTTCCTTCAGGTAACCCATAGCTATATGGTGAGTATAGACTTCAATTAGTCTCTGCCTGATCCTGCTTTTGCTGGCGGTGAGTCATGTCTCCGGCCGCGAAAGATGTTCTACGCTGTACGTTCATCGGATCACCGGAAGCTCACGGGCAAGAAGTCCACCTCACACGATTTTTTGTGTCAATGTAATTCTGGAAAACTTCTCAGTCGGCGCCCCTTTTCGTTTTCCTGATGCTTCGCATTCAGCCTCCTTCTCGGCCCCCTTTCCTGCGTTGCAAGTTGCAACTGGCACAGACGTTGCACTCAACAACAGACATCGTTCTCACACTATCTGTAAAAGCACAACGCTTTGATGTAAAGTAGAAAAGTAGTCTTATCCCAAGGTGTTAGACATTGCAGCAGAGGTTGTAACACAAGGTCAAGAGGCGCGGTCGTTGCCACTCGCCGGCCAGTGCGGCTGCACGCACAACAATCCACGCAACTCGCAGCTGTCATACCTTGATGATAAGTTTTTTTTTAATATGACGTGTATATTTCAAGGGTGTTAAGGTAGAGCAGCAGATAAATATGAGCAACCAACATGCCGTTCGAAACGAATCGGACATCGCAGCGCATGAATCGCAAGAACAGATCGTGACACAAAGGAAGTGGGATATGCGGAGTGGGGAGTGTGGCAGAAGACGAGTAAAAGAAAAGTTCGAGCTTCAAAAGATTCCGTTGAATACCACCCCTTATCTTTGCGCCGACCCAGTACCTGCCGCCTGGCCGCCTACAACAGCGCCGAGCTCGAAATCTGGCCCTTCTTCCTCGTCGCGGCTCGGGAGCCAGCCGGAGACCAGATGCAACCGGAATCCTGTAGGGCGGCTGACCGGGTTGGAGATGCGAGGAGGCGTGGCGCCTCTGCAGCGCGGGCGGAGCGGTGCGCGTGGATGTGATCGAGGCGACATCTGAGGACGCGTTGGAGAGAGGGAGCGGAATGCATTCCGGGTAACGTGCTTTCGGCAAAAAGATATCACCTTTCCATTCAAGCAGGAAGAGATCCACAACGGCTCACCAAGAATGATCGCGTGCAGCCGCCAACTCATCGCCAGTCCGAGCCAAAGTTCTGCGTGCAATAAAGGGCTCAGGTCCGAAATCCGTGCCGGCGAGGCGATCCTCGCTGACCAGGAGGAGAGCGTTGAACAGGTCCCTCAGGTCTCCAGCTTCCCCTAGAACAGATGCGTAGAGTCCATAGAGACATACGGAGTCTACCACCTTCCAATCGACTATTAGGCCCGAGTCGAGCCGATGGTACCCGTGCGATGGCATGTGAACGGCGAGGGTGGAGCCCAAACGATGTTCGAAGCACAAATGGAGGAGGTGAGCGTCTAGGATGTGAAGGTCAAGGTTGTCCCTCGCGCAGGTTTCGTTGTTGGTAAGCGCCGGGAGTAGACCAAGCAGCTATTAGACACATTCAGCGAGGTGAGTATACCTCTTGGGTCAAAGAAGAGGTATTGAGTTCTCACAGTGTCAAGCAACTCTTGATTCCGCTTCAAGTGGGCTGCGCTGGGCAAGCTATTCACGGCCATGAGGCTGCTCTGCGAGTAGATGAGACTGAAATGATAGAAGAGCTCTGCACATGGACGTATGTCGATGGGATCGCCCCCAGTATCCGTAGCTACCCCGAGCCACACGGAGCAAACGAGAGAAACGATTTTTTCGTCGCTGATTCGGGCATCCTGAAGAGCTTTGACAAAGCCGCGTTCGTCATCCTCGAACAGTGAACGGACTGCAACGAGGCCTACGTCGAAGATTTGACGCAATCTGGAGCGGTACTGCTCGCCGTTGGGCCCGATTGCCTGGCCCAGCACTCACAGACATCGTGGAGTGTAATGAAGACGACGGGAATGCCGGATTGCGGGGCGATAGTGGACCGATTCGATCGATTCGGGTACGAGAGACGCCGCCCACTGCAAGAGCCGCAAAGAAAGCCCAGACGGGGAAAGAGCACACTTCAATTTGAAGCGAGAAACAAGTGCCCCGATGATGATGTCTGGGTCAGTCGGATCCACCAGCCGGATATGGTGCTTATCGTCCAACGCCGCGCAGAGGTTGTAACAAGCTATTGTTCCACCCACCGAGAGAAGCCAGGACACCATGGGGTGGATCGGCTTCCGACATTGCGACCACCCATCGAAGCCAGACACTCCGAGTATAGCCATCTGTAAAGAATCTGAGGCCTCGTACAGATCTTGGGATGAGTCCAACCGGACCAGGAGCTTCAAGAAGACGCTCTCGAGGTCAATGGCCTCTTGGTTGGCGCGGCGAACAGCCTCTGCGTCAAGAGCAAGACTGCTGAAATACCCCGAGAAGATGTGCACAGAACTCAACCGCTGAGCCAGGAAGCTTATCGAAGCTCGAATGCATTTCTCGAAAAGGCCACAGAAGGGCGACGAGGGGGATAGGGTGCTGTGAAGTCAGGCAGCCCCCAACGAAAGGGGGAGCGAGGCGGATACGACAACACCTGAAATGAAGCCAGCGAATATGAGGCCATCGAGGTCTTGAAGTGGCGGAATAAGGCCCCATAGCCAAAAAGAAGAAGCCCACAGCGAAAACCAGGAGGGCGGCCTGAAGAACGAAAGACATCGCAGCGAGAACGTGAGGGATGAAGCTCTTCGCTGACTCGAGCCGAGCATTCTGTGAAATAGCTTTGTCGCAGTTGTTCATTCCCGAGGGGGGACGGAAAGGCGAGCAAGCCATTACCGACATTTGACAGCTAGAAAAGCCTGCGCAGAGGGCGAAACGAGTGAGAGGATGAAGCAGAAGTTAACGCGAAGCGCAGGGAGAAGCCAGTGTCGTCGAGCTCAGCGGGAGCGATCCAGACCTGTTGGGGTCGGGGGAAAGGAGCGTGAGGTTCCACAAGAGTTCGTTCGTGATTTCGCTCTGTTTGACCATGAAGACGTTCCCCGAGCAGCAGGTCAGCATCCTCGACAACAAAGTACACAAACCGAAGGCAAGACCTGGTCAGGCTTGAGATCCTTGTACGGCTCGATGATGAACGCAGTGACGATTGCCGAGAACAAACCGATCTGCAATCAGCTCAATCAGCGCGGTCGGAGGGGATGCCCAACTGGTTTGCGGCTCATGTGGAATTTGAGACTCACGAAGATGAGGGCGACGTCGAGCCCCTCTCTCCACTCCTTCACGTACTTGGCTATGTTGTCGGGAACGACCCAGTAGAGCGGAGCCCATGCCCTCGAGTCCTTTTCCGACTTTGGGGGCGTCGGGCCGTCCTGGAGAGGTTGGGAGGCTGCAAGCGATGTGGCCGCGTTCAGCTTTCGATAAGCTTCGAATATGTTGATACACACAGGCTTGAACGTGTTTCGACAGGCGGTTCAGTTCGTCCTCCGTCCTCTGCACACGCCTGTCGCTGGACTTCAGAAGCTCGGCAATGTCTGCAACGGCCCAGCTAGTCAATGCCTTGTTACGGAATCGCCCAGCCCGTGGCCGCCTCCCTCCCATAAAAGCGGAGAAGTTTCGTATTCTTGAGAACTTTGAGCTCCTCCGACCCAGTACCAGCTGCTGGCTCGGTCGTGGATGCGGTCCGGATAGAACCGCGGTCTTCGGAAGTCGCCGCAGGGCCTGTCAGCGACGGAGCTGTTTTCGACCCCGGGTCTGCCTGTGAAATGTCCGCCATGACTGAGGTAGGGCAAGGAAGATAGGAGAGACGCTTTGATCGATAGGGATGCGGAGGATATGAAAGGCGACTACATCAGACAAGCAACCGATCGCGGACTCAGGCGACCCGCTGTCACGGCCAGCGCTGACGGCACGGGGGTTTACCTTTGTCCAACTCCACAATAATTGCAGAACCTTCTTGCATGGGACGACAGGCCACTGCGCTTCGGACGTCTGGTCCATCACACAGGCTGGAAGCCTGAGAACGTTGCACAAGGGGCATGCGGTATTACTCCCGCGAGCACGAAACGAAGGGTACAATGAAACTCAGGCGTTCCGGCCACTCATACTGCTCTCGAAGATTGCAATGAATACGGTTCGTTACTATAAGGGTGAAGGTCGGGACAACGTCACATAAGCCTGAGAAAGAGTACAAGTGCTGCGTGTGCGGTATGCGGAGGGTATGAAAAGCAGAAATCTCCAGAACAGTAAACGTTCAAGAAAAACAAAAATCATCTCACTCCAGAACAGCCTCAAATGCTGACGAAGAAGTTCTTCTCTCCCTCCTTCGCCTTCACCCTCCCGCGCTTAACGAGGAAGTCCGCGCACGCCAGGCGGATGCGCTCGGGCGTCAAGGGCGTCCTGAACTCCTGGAGCTCGTGCACGCCCGCGTCAGCGCGCGCCGACTTGAGCGCGTCGCGGATGGCGAACGCGACGGATGAGCCGAGGAAGAGCGGGGGCTCGCCGATGCCCTTGCTCGAGGCGATCGTGCCCAGGTTCGGCCACTCAGCGTCCCGCAGGAGGCTGACGTTGAAGATCTGCGGGACGTCGTTGAAACCGGGGAGCTTGTAGGTGCCTGCAAGAATTCGCAGGATTAAGAGTGCGCTCCCGCGATCAGTGAAGATCGGAAGACAAAGACTGTACGCACCCGGTCCGCGCGTGAAGAGGTGCCCGTTGTGCTGTGTCCAGAGTGACTCCTCCATCGTCACCCATCCCATGCCTTGGACGAACTGTCAGAGCAGCGCAGTACAGTCAGTTGTAGATCAAAGCCGGGGAACGCGGTAAACACTCACAGCGCCTTCGATCTGGCCGTAGTCGATGGCAGGGTTGATCGACCTCCCGACGTCCATCTTGATGTCGACGCGGCGAACGATATGGTCTCCCGTGAGGATATCGACCTCGACCTCGGTAACCTGCATGTGCTGTGAGTGCTCATCCTCCGGAGCGGAGTTTGTTTTCAACGAAACTTACCGCAACACCCTGCGTGAAGTAGTAGAACAGCTTGCCGGGGTCGACAAAGTTGCTATACGACCGGAAGAAATCAGGTCAGTCCCGTCGGGAAGTGCGGGAAGCAGAACAAGGATAAGCGGACGCACCCCCACTCGTAACCCAGCGTAGGCGTTGCGTAGTGGCCCGTCGCGCTCAGATGGACGCGGTCCTGCCACGCCGCCGCCGCGAGGTCCGCCAGCGGCGCGTCGCGGCCGAGCTTATTCCTATACGGCTCGAGACGCTCGCGGAGCTCTTTGCACGCGTTGGCCACGGCATAGCCGTTCAGGTCGCTGCCGGCGGAGCCGCTGCTTGTCGTCATATCGGAAAGAAATCAGTCTGCCGTTCAGCGGCAGCGATGAGGGGAGAATACGCACGCGGTCGGGATCGTGTTCGCAACCGTAGCGGTAGATGCTTCGGACGTAAAGATTGTGTCGAGCGGGACTTGGAGCTCTTGCGCGGCGATCTGGCAGCACTTGGTGAAGAGCCCCTGGCCCATCTCCGTCCCGCCGTGCGCGAGGAGGACGCTGCCGTCGGTGTAGATGTCTGCCGGTCGAACAAAAGTCCATCAACGCACCCGCTTATAAGACCATCTGTCGCGCTAGCTATTGACTTACGGACGAGCGCCGAGCCTTGGTTCATAGCCTTGACGCCGAGCGAGAGCTGCGTGCCACCCAACCCAATTGCACGAACATCAGCGCCGGCGAGACGGACAATCGAGAGCCTGAGACGCACCCCGAACTTGGTAGGGATCAGCGCAATCCCGCGCTTGCGCCACTTGTGCTCATGGTTGAAGCGGTCGACCTCGGCTCGCCGGCGGTCGTACTCGCTCTCGGCGCGCAGGTCCTTCATCAGGCGCGGGACGTGCCAGTCCTCGATCGTCTGCAGGAAGTGCGTCTTCTCGCCCTCCTTGTAGAGGTTGATCTGCGAAGGAAGCCGAGCGAGTAAGAACAGTCAAAGGCTTGCATGCAACAGCGTGCAGCGTGCCAGACATACTTCGCGGACATGGTCAATGTCGAGCCCCAGCTTGTCCGCGAGCGCGAGCATGTACGACTCGGCGACGACTATGTGGTTCACGCACGTTAGGCATTGGAAGGAAAGCATGCAGCTGAAGGCGGAGAGCACGCACACATCCCCTGCGGACCGCCGAAGCCACGGAACCTGAAGAAACGTCGGCGACGGAAAGGGTCAAAACAACTATGTTGCGCTCGATGGTTAAAGCAACATTCACGTACGCCGTGTTCGAGACAGTGTTCGTCTTGCAGCACCGCGCACGGGCGTCGACGTTCGGGCAGTAATACACGTTGCTGTCGCCACCCCATCCGTCAATCAGCAACATCTTCCAGCACATGACAACCGGCTCCATCTCGCCATCGTCGGCAAGACTCACTCGACATGTACGATAGCCCGGTCGTTGACGCCCCCGCTGAGGTCCAAGCTGTACCCGGCGTTGGAGAACAGCTCGATCTGGAGCGCGACGAGCTTGCCCTCGCGCGTCGCGCCCGCCTTCCAGCGCGCGAGGTACGGGTGCCGCTGGCCGGTCGTCATCATGTCCTCGTCCCGGTCGAGCATGCAACGCACCGCGCGGCGCGTCTTCTTCGCGCCGACGGCGAGAATCGCCGCGAGCTGGATGGGGTGAATGTGCGGTGTTCCGTCATTGGACAGTTCAATCGAAGGAGAGGAAAGCAAAACAAAAGGGGGGAAAGGGGAGACACACCTGCGACGCCCGCGTCTCCTTCCCGCCAAACCCACCGCCCATGCGTTTTGTCCGCGCGACGATCCGGTTGTGGGGGACTCCCGTGACCTGGGCGACGTACTCCTGTCCAACGCGGAAGACAAATAGTATGAGTTATCGACATTCGACGTAAGTAAGCAGAGCTTCGGACGCGGGACGCACCTGCGTGTCCGTCAGCGCCTGCGTCGAGCTGAAAACCTCCATCTCCCCGGCCTCGAGCTTCGGTACGCTGCGTGGCGGCAAGCAGCATCAGCGTCAATTCTTCTGACTCTCCGTGCTCCAAATGAGAAAGGAAAGACAAAATAAAGGAAATGGGAGGGAAGAATAGGAGGAGAGCGCCGGCGAGGAGGAACGCACATCAAGCAAGCCACTGCGTGGCCGGCGTGTCAGCGTTTCGTCCTGGCTCGATGGGTATGGAATAGGTGGAAAATGAAAAATGTACTTGCTTGTTTCTAAGTACCAATGTTCTTGACCACCCAGCCTCGTCGTCCCCTCCACCACGCACTCCGCCTCCCCCAAAACCTCCTCCACGTCCCTCCCCCTCTTCACCCTCCTATCATACCCCGCATGGAAGCTCCCCTTCTCCAGCGCCTCCTCAATACTTAGCACCGCGGGCAAATCTTCATACTCCACCACGACCAACCTCGCCGCCTTCTGCGCGACGATCTTGTTCTCCGCGACCACCAATCCAATCGGCTGGCCGTGCGCCGTCACCTCCCCCACAGCGAAGAAGCGCTCGTCCTTCACCTTTCCCCACAAGTTCGCCTTCTCATCCGGCAAGTCCGTATAATCTACCCACGCGACAACGCCGGGGAGCGCGAGGGCGGGGGCGGGGTCGACCCGGAGAAGCTTGGCGTGCGCGCGAGAGGAGAGGACGAGCGCGCCGTACGCCTCGTTCGTCCCGATGCGGGGCATGTCGTCCACGTAGACGGCCTCGCCCGTCGCGTGCTTCAGGCCCGAGAGATGCGGCTCTTGCCGCCCGACGATTTCTCGCGCGTAGGGGTCCGAGTTGTCCCGCGTCCCGGAGGACAGGGCGCGCGGGGGGGGGGGGGGG
>JTLS01000453.1:0-18664 GCA_000826855.1 Basidioascus undulatus
GTTCAGCTGATAGACGGGGGGGAGGATGGGGAATAGAGCACACCTTCTCGAGAAGAGAACGGCATGGTGACGACGCCGTACGCGGCCGGCTGGCCGTAGAGACAGCAGACAAAGTCCGACAGGTAGTCGAGCACGGACAGGTCGTGCTCGACCGCGATGACGTAGACGTGGGGGTTGAGGAGGGAGCGGATGACCTGCGCAGCATTCAGACGCTGCTTGATGTCGAGGTAGGAACTGCAGAGACGTCAAGGTCAGGTTTCGCCAGTGTACGCCAGTCATCCAAGTGCCAGCGAACCTGGGCTCGTCGAACATGTACCTGTTTGGGAGTAAGGTCAGCATGCGTGGCGTTCAGAGAAAGCGACAGTGGTAGACGTACACATCCGCCTTCTGGACACAAGACATAGCGATCGCGAAGCGCTGGAGCTCTCCACCAGAAAGCTGGGAGATCTCGCGGTCGAGGACGTCGTTGAGCTGGAGGACATCGCAGAGATTCTCCTTTTTGTCGAGCTCGTTCTTGGAGTCGAGCATCTTGGAGACGGTCGTGGGGACCTTGATCGCGCGCGGGATGTGGTCGACGTACTGCGGCTTGATGAGCGCCTTTAGGTCGTCCTCGAGCACCTTTGTGAAGTAGTTTTGCAGCTCGGAGCCGCGGTAGTGCTTCAGGATGTCCTGCCAGTCGGGAGGATCCTGGGTGCCGTGCAAGATGAAACAATCAGCATGCAGTCCCACACGGAGGGCTCCTTCCGACCTGGGAGCAGACCAGCGGCTCCGCCCATCTGCCCCACAAGGCTCGCCCAACCCCTATCATACTTCTCACACGCAGCCAACCGCCCCTGCCATCCTCCAGTCACCACAACCGCACTGCTCCAATACTCACGTCGTACTTGCCCAAATTGGGCTTCTGCTTGCCCGCCAAGATCTTAAGCGCCGTCGACTTGCCCGTGCCGTTCTGCCCCACGAGACCGAGGACCTGCCCCGCGCGCGGCGTCGGTAGCCGGTGCAGCTTAAACGAGTTAGCCGAGTAGCGGTGCGAGACCTGGCTCTCGAGGTTGGTGGGGAGGTTGATGATTTGGATGGCCTCGAAGGGGCACCTGGGGGCGGCACGTGAGCATGGCGGGCGGGCGAGCATGCGAGGGGAACGGGGGGCGCACTTTTTGGCGCAGAGCTGGGAAACGAAGGGAGAGAGGGTGAGTAGGTGGAGTATGGTGTGGTGAAGGAGTATGGCTTACACCGCAACCTGGAAAGGGGGAATTCAGCGAACCTCGACGACATGCTTCCAAGGCGGAAACGCACCGATACAGAGGGTCTCAGAGATGAAAGCAATCTGTTCATCCCAGACCCGTCAATACCCTTCCCATTCACCCAACAAATCCCAAGACTAGCCTTGTCGTTCGGGTTGACCTCGATACAGAGCTTGCCTGTGGCGCGAAGACACCCCTCCCGTCAGCTCCCTCGGCTCCCCCGCCACCCGTCCACACGCGACTCACCCATCTTCACGACAGGGCAAGCCTTCTTGCACTCCTGCCTACACTTCTTGGGCTTGCACTTGTCATTGTTGACAAGCGCGATCCTGCAAACATGCAAGAGTCAGGACCACGCGCTCATGGTATACTCGTGTGCGAGCTGGGGCTGGCGGGCGCAGCGGACCTCGTGAGCTTGTCCGCCATTGTGTCGCTGCTGCTGATGGTCTAGGGGCGCGGCGGGGGGGCTGGTGACGGCGGTAAGGGGCAACGACGAGGATAAAGTGCCGGGCGGTGACGAGGAAGACGCGAACGACGAAGGAGCGGGCTTCAAGCGAGGCCAATTGCGGCCTTACAAAAACGAGAGCTGCCTTTCAAGATCGTGGGAGAAACTGATGTGAGCCGGCACCGCTGAAAGAACTGCCGACTCGGATGCAGTAGTGGACGGGTTGCTGCCCGTTATTCTGATTAAAACAATAAAAAAAATTGAAATACGACACGATTTCCAGAATCCGAGAAACCTCAATCAAATGAGCGGTGCCGCACTGCAGGTACTCCCTTCGTGGCTGCGAGTCATACCACATGAACTGCATGCTGATAACTGTCGTGCTCTACGACCGAAAGCAAGGACACGATGAGAAGCAAGTACATAAAAAAGTTTTCAAGATGGATACCTAGTCGAGAGAACAAGAGGTTCAGAAGAGCGAACGTTAACATGATCAGGTGGTGTCAAGAGCATTACCCTCAATGCAGGCATCCCGGGTGCCTGTAAATCAAAAGTCTCGCATTAATGATTTTGTTCGTTCATGGAAGACGCCCTAAATGGAGCTATTGTCAATCAAAACACCCTCAACACCACCCTCGACCCTAAATCCAGGTCCTGCACCTCGCAAAAGCCGGCTGCGGCCTGACAGACCAAAGCGAATCTTACCTGCGCCTTGTAAGCTTTATTTCGAAGAGACCTTTGAGTAACCGTAATCAGTTTACTCTGACTGCAAGTCTCAGCTAAGTCTGGCTGAGTGCACAGTGGACACTGTGTCTCCTTGGTGTGTGGAGTGCCGATGGGACCAATGTTGGGCCGGTCAAGTATGTCTACTTTCCAGGGATCCACCCCTGTGTAGGACTTAGAGTAACGTCTGGGTTGGACGTATGGTCCCGCGTATAGCGCTCGATTCACCTATCCTCTGTCCATTGGACCTGTTTACCGCCATTGCCTGTGTACTTATTTTTGTGCATTTCAGAGGATATAGCTCGGGTCCGCAACATGAAAATATTGAAATTTCCTTATCTTTTCTTGATGGTAACGTACCCAGATAGAAGCAAAGGGATGTTACGCAAGACGTTGTCCTGCAGCCGGATGCACTGTATGCTTTGTTTCTTCTGCTTTCATGGTGATCACCTTGTCCGCCTACATTTTCTTGAAAGGAGCCAATGTCAGTAGATCTACGCTTGACCAAACAGATTGTTGGGTCAGGATAAGGGATCTTGCTGGGCTTACATTTCCGATTGTCCCGTTCCAGCTCACCCTGAGTCTGAGCCTTGCTCATCAAGCTACCATATCACAGACCTCTGTGTCCTCTAATGCGAACCCCAGTGCCATGAAGAGCAAGGCTGAACCGAGGCCATCTGGTAGATTGCCGCAAAGAAGACATTCATTGCAAAGCTCTGAGCGTGTATATTCGTGACAGCACGCGATTGCCTTCACTCTGCGCCCACCCTCAGCTACGCAATCACTCCACCTGGTCCTCCTACTTGCCCTCGCAGAAACATCCCGTGTGCGTAGTCACCACGTCCCCTACCCAAGACAGACATAGCATTTGACCGACGCCACGACCAGCGGGTCCCACGGCTTCCCGTAGCGCGTCCAAATCTCAACATGATCGAGCTTGGAGAAGGTTGAGATGGTCTCTTTGGGCAGGAATAGTACTGCTTCGTCATCATCGTTACCGGAGGGGTCCAAAAGGCACGCGAGTCACAGGCCCACAGTCGCCTGCAGCACGAGATGGCGAAGCGTCAGAAGCTCAAGGACGCCGGGCGGAAGAGCCTCGTTACTAAAAGATGGACCTCTGCACTCAGCTTAAGCCAGCCGTAAATCCGCCGACCTCAGCAGACGCCTCATGTTCAAGAAAAGATTCAGTTGCCTTGACTGCCAGATCGAGCCTGCCAAGAACACTGCACAAGTCTTTCTCATACATAGAAAATATACCAGAGCTAACCAGATCTGGTGGCCCTTAAGAGACCAAGACACAAATTCAGATTAACGGGCTGCAAGTCCGCAGACTGCTTTCTTCCGCTGCCTTGGCCCGCCATCCACAACCCTTGACTTATTATTCTCAAGGCATATGTAGCGGCCATATACCTTAACTCCTATCTGAGAAGACCTATCATATCCTCCATCCCGGCCACCACGTTGGTTTGCAACCGCTGCGGCCTGTGGGCACTGCACAGTGGCCCTCTCCCTGATTATGTGTGTGCATCGCCGGCAGAAAAGATGAATCCCTCACTGAATCCACTATCCAGCTCAGAGGCGGAACCCCATACTCATCTCACAGCTTTCCATTGCTACACGACCTGAGGTCGATGTAATCGAAGGTCTTGAGCGAGCGTCCTCGTTCCTGGTCACGGCGCAGCCTGTCAATCTTCTGTGGCCCAGCAAATGGTGTTATACATATGTATTTTCGAGCTGAGCTAATAGTGCAGATGCGAAGGTCGCTGAGAAAAGGGTGTTCTAAAGCCGAAACATACATATCACTGCGCCGCCTCCCTAGGCAATCACGGGGGCGAACTCTCGATTGTATCAACACGAAAAAGAAAGATGAAACGGAACACAAGCAATCAAATTGACTAGGAACGATCGTCGCCGCAGTGGCGCTTGGAGGGATGCGGGCTCAGCTCATGAAGGTCTGTGCTTGCAGACGTAAATGCAGAGCCCCAACAATGGAGCAGACGATAAAGCGAATGAAGGAGCAGATGGGGGATATGATGTAGAGGGTGTTGAAGAGCCAGGAGAGTCGGACGGGGTGTGTGTGTGCAACGATGGAGGAGACGTAGCGGGCAGAGGCGGCTCGAAATAGAGGGTGTGCCAGAACGATGGGGCGCGACAGAGGAGCGACCGAAAGGATTAAGCTCTTGAAGTACGTTCGGAGAGGCTGACACCGCGTGCGGGTGGGGCGGGTGGGCTGTAGATCGTTTGCCGTAATGTCGAGTCGCACTTGCCAGTGAAGCGAAGCCAGATTGTTTTCGTAGTCTTCCACAGACAAGTACTGCCCCTAGTCATTCTTTAACATCTCCAATTCGAAGACCACCGCAACCCGCCCGAAACCCTCGCATCAGACCAAAAGAAATACGACCGACTCTGTGCCGTGAGCAGCCGGAACAAGGGTCAAGATCAATGCCAACAGAACCCCATCCCGCCGCCTCCAGGGCTGACCACGTCTCCTGTCCCTCCTTATTTCTGCACATCATCCTCAAAGGCCATACCCCTCCCACCCGGCGCAGGCGAGTACTTGCTGTGCGGCAACGCCTTGGGCATACCCGGTCTGTCCCTCAGCCCAGCGGGCCGGTCGACGGGCACGTCGGGGTCATGCTCCTCTAACAAAAGATCCCCATTATACAACAGTGTCTTCGAACAGGGAGGTGCACAAGAGATAGGTACTCACCCGTCGGCCCAACCCACTTCACTTCCTGCCCTAGCACGTCCGCCTGGCGGTCCACGACGCCGTAGGGGGCGTCTTTGGGGGGTTGACGGGACATGGGGGGGTTGGACATGGCTTTAATATGGGATGGAGTCTTTGGTATAGAGTCGCTGCTGGATCGGTGGAGTTGGAAGGAGAGTCGCAGTGGGAACCAGGGAACCCGTAGCTCGAGAGGATGATGCGAGGCTTTCTGGCCGGAAGGGGCGTGTCGCGTGGGCGGCTTTCACAGTCATTCTGATTTGAATAGCCCAAAAACAGAAGGGAACTGTAAATTCCCAAGGCATGAGAGATGGCACAGACCTCAGCTGATTTCAGGCGCCCCGGCCATGCAGGCCTGAAAATGCGTGCTCTCGCACTCTTCCAGTACGACTTCTTCAAGCCCTACAACACTTTCAGGCCGCATCTCCCAAGCGGCATAGCAAGCGTCTATATGCAGTTTGTCCCCAGCCTCAAATCAACCCTCCCTCCTATCTCCGCGAGCCCTCAGCAGCCCTGCGGCTTCTTCCCCTCCTTGCCGACCCGCTCCTGCTCCAAAATATCAAACACAGCCTCAAGCACGTACCCCGCCTTCTCGATGTCCTCCTCAGTGACATTCAAGCTGGGCACAATGCGCAAGACGTCGCTGCCGGCAGTGAGGACGAGCAGGCCGCGCTCGCGCGCGAGCTGCATCGCACGCGCCGGGAGGTCCGCGCTCGCGAGCGGGATGCCGAGGATGAGCCCACGCCCGCGGATGGGCGACGTGATCAGCGCGCGGTACTGCTCGCGCAGGGCGCGCAGGCGCTTTTGGAGCGCTGCGGCCGAGGCGGACAGCTGAGGAAGGAAGGACGGCGCGGAGAGCTGCGAGAGCACGTGGTGCGCTACGCGCGTGGAGAGAGGGGAGCCGCCGAAGGTCGTGCCGTGCGAGCCTGGTGAAGGGGTGAAGGGTGAGGGATGAGAGGAGGAAGGAGGGGGGACGGAGGGGGAAGGAAGGACTCACCGATGTTGATCACGGAGGCGACGGGGTCGCGCATCAGGATGGCCCCGATTGGGAACCCGTTCGCGAGCGGCTTCGCCATCGTCACGATGTCGGGGTGGCAGTCGGGCGGCAGAGCAGAGTGGGCCCACATGGTCGTCGTCCGGAAGAGACCGCACTGTGTTGGGCAGCGTCGAGTCAGTCCCAGCCGACAGAGAAGGACGCTGTGATGGTACAACGCACCTGAATCTCGTCAAAGATGAGGACAGCCCCCACCTCGTCACAGCGCTTGCGGAGCGCGCGGAGGAAATTCTCGTCCGCCTCGTAGATGCCGCCCTCGCCCTGAACGGGCTCGACGATGACGCCGGACGTCTTCTCAGTAACGAGAGACTGTATCGCGTCGATGTCATTGAGCGTGCCGACGTGCACGTCAGGGATGAGCGGGGCGAAGGGGTCCTGGTACTTGGGGTTGGGTGTAACGCTGAGCGCGCCCATCGAGCGGCCGTGGAACGCGTTCCGGAACGCGACGAGGCCCGTCTTGCCCTTGCCGCCGACCTCCTTGCCGTGCTTGCGCGCAAACTTGAGCGCGCCCTCGTTCGCCTCCGTGCCCGAGTTGGCGAAGAAGACTTTGAGCCCCTCGCCCTCCTCCGGGCTGCCCGGCGCGTCCCCCAGCCCGCCGTGCCGCTTCGTCAGGGACGTGAGCAGCACGGCGAGCTCGCCCGACCACTCGTTGTGATACAGGTTCGAGCAGTGCACGAGCTTCGCGGCCTGTTCGGCCATGACCTTCGCGACGCCCGGGTCGGCGTGGCCCAGCGCGTTGACCGCGATGCCGGAGGAGAAGTCGAGGTAGGGGCGGTTTTGAGTGTCGTAAATGTAGGAGCCACGGCCGTGGGTGAAAATGAGCGAGGGGCGCGAGTAGGTGTTGAGCGTGCTCTGTGCGTGCCGGACGAGCGCGGACTGCACTTCAGCGGGGGGAGGGAGATCGGGGTGGGTGGGCTCGAGGTAGGCTTCAGCCTGGGGAGAGAGAGAGTAAGTATATCAGTCAGGTGGTCTTCCAATGCATAGATGGTTGCGCTCATGTCATCGGAAATACCATCGCGAGACGGAGCTGATGCCCAGCCTCCATGGGCACTCCCAGTCTCGGAGAGATCGCTCTTCTTCGGAGGCTCCGCTCCCCAGACCCCTCATGTAGGACTTGTCCCATTCTAGCCCATTTTCCCTGATCGATCCTCTACAAAGACGCGACAGACTCACCGCCGTGGAGATACCCCGCCCAGCAGGCGCCCTAAGCGCTGAACGAGCGCTCGC
Organism: Basidioascus undulatus; assembly: GCA_000826855.1. Lineage (NCBI taxonomy): Eukaryota > Fungi > Basidiomycota > Geminibasidiomycetes > Geminibasidiales > Geminibasidiaceae > Basidioascus > Basidioascus undulatus. Next base: position 7,416 of record JTLS01000453.1, read on the forward strand.
AAGGCGCGCAATCCGGAGAGTAGCCATCGTGTTTTGGGGCTATTATCAGGATAAATTAAGAAAGAAATGAGGATGAGGAGCGAGAAGAGCGGCTGCAGCTGGAGAAAACGCAGCAGGCTCGAGTCAGATGAAGGTAAGCAACTTCGAGGGGGCGAGATAAGGCCAAGGCGGGAAGACGCCCTTCGGCTGATTCGGGCGTTCGGATGCAAACGGCCGTTCCTCGCACAGTCTGTTGCGCTGCGTCGCTTTATTTTTTATTTATTTTTTCTGGCACTCGTTCATTATTCACAGACGTACTACAAAAATATGTATCGATCTTCACTCTGAGCAGAGGGGTCTGCCGACACCGGTTTGAAGACGACGCGGTGTCACCCCAAGGTGACTCAGTGCACTCGTGAAGATTGACTCCACTACTTGGCGACCTGGAGTTGGCGCTGAAGGTTGAACAAGACATGTTGAATAAACAATGATGGCCTGGTACATATCACAAGTACAAGCTTTGCCTCGAGCGGTGTCCAAGATCTTACCCTTGAGCGAGGCCAGTCATCTCGCCTCCCTCGACGTCGCTCCCCACCGTATTTTGAGAAACTTATTACATGTTCTTCTTGAAATTTACTCTCCAGACGTATGTGTCATGGCAGCGAACGTATCGGTCTTGTCGAGCTGCACTTCATCGATCATTACAGCTGATTTCGTGTTGCTTTCATGTTTATGTCTGAGCCCGCCTGCAAAAGAAAGCCTGACCTATGTGGCTAAGTATGAAAGCGCCCCTGAGCCGGGGTTCATTAATATTTTTCAGGACTTAGTGCAAACTGATTGGAAGAAGCGTGGGTGTTGTCGCACAACGACACCTTGCGCCGCAAAGACATCTCACGATAGGGATGCTCCCAAATGGCGATATGTCTTTTTTCACACTCAGACTCCTCAGGGAGGCTTGTGCAATGTCCTTGCCCTCAAGGTAAATTGAACATCCACTTACACCCCTTCTTGGACGCGCCCAGTATTAGGCAAGCCGCTGCGTTAGTATCACACTCCGTGAACCGCGAGGCAGACGTGCTACTATGGCAACAAGTGAAGTCGGTTGGACCGACAGGTGTATTCCTACTCCTTCTACCTCTGTATACCTGTTCATTTTCTGTTATTGTGTTATGGGTTTCGATAGAGGAACACAACCCGATATGCCCGTTGACCGCCGCATGTCCAAGACACTGTCGCACAGCGATAGGTACTTGTCGGCGGCGGATGGGAGGGGAATGGTTTATGAGGAGGATTTTGGTAAATAATGAGGCAATGAGGATGGTGGTCGGTAGGAAACCCTCTTGTTTGGACGGCACTGCAAAAGAATCTGGCGTCGCTTGGGCGCAATTACCCTACCCAAAGCCCACCAATACTCACTAGGTGCGAGCGTCTCAATAGTATTTTTTCAGATGGTAATTATTCAGCACATGTATAAAAGTTCCAAAGGATCCGAGTGTACGGGGCTGCAAAGGTCTGTTTCGAGCTCGGCACGCTGCGTCGACATCAGGACAATTTTTGCTTCATGGGAAGCAACTGTGTAGGGAACAAAGAATAATCCATGCTCCCAATGTCCTGTCTGAAAAAGGGGTAGGAGTCCTCAGGCCTAGCTGGAGTGTGTCTTATTTGGTTACGTCAGGCCAGCTGCCGCGCCGGCGCAGCTTCTCCCTCGTTCCCGACTGTCATCATCATCCCACCTCCGAACTCACCCATGTTCAATTGGCTCCAGCTTTAGGCCTTTCGAGATATTCCGCACAGCCTTTTCGAATGTCTCTTCCCAAGCCGCCCTTCGATATTCACACGTGCATCATAGACGAGGCCGGGGCGCCGTCGCATCCCCTCGCGTACATGCGGGACTCGGCAACGCTTGCCTCGCTCTGCCTCGTTTGCACGCTTTCAACGCACTTGCAACACCGATTCTCTACAAATCCATCACGCTTTGGGACGAGGACAACGTGTACCTCCTCCATTGCACAGCGAAAGCGAACCCGCAACTCTTGGCTCAAACCACTGCCCTGGCAGTGTCAGGTTACTGGCCCGCACAGGAGCCAGCAAAGGCCATGATTTCAAGGACCCCTGCCGTGCGACGCCTATTCTGCGCTCCAACACTTTCCACTGCTGTCCCCCAGCATAAGCTCTCGCTGCACAAACTTGCGATTCCAAGCGAACCGTTCAGGGAGTGGGACGCCAAGTCGCTGCTGGCCGTTACACACCTGGCCATTTCCAAAGCCTTCATTCATCTCCACATATTGTGAAGGTGCTGCTCGGCATGCTCTGTCTCGCTCATCTCGCACTCAGCCAGCCATGTAGGAAAAGCAATCTGTTTAACAATAATTCAACGCACCTTGCGCAATTTCTCACGCGGGCGCCAGCGCTGAAGAGTTTGATCTTGGGTATCGTTCCAACCGCCGAGCTCTCGAAGGAGGATCTCTGGACCGAATTAGACGCGACAATTCTCCTCCCTCGCCGGGTCGATGTGGTGGTGCTGGCATGGGATGGGCAGTGGCCGGGGCAGGCAGGCCAGCTGGTTCAGCGAGCGCATTATCAACGGAACGCTGTGGGGGCTTGAACAGCTTGAGGAGTAGGGGTAGCAGAGGGGCTTTAAACTTGTACTATTGGCACTTTAAAAATATTTTTGGTGTGATTCGCACGGGTGTCCGATGGTGGACCGAGCCCACTGTGAGAGGGTCTACCCACATGAAGTTGGACCACCCCCAAGCAGAAATCACGAACAGGATGGAGGATATCAGCAGCAATACATTGAATGCTGTCATCGAAGTACGCACCTATCCAGGACATTACAATGCCTCAGGTTTGTTGTTCCCTTGTCACATTCAGTGCAACACATTTTGCCACGTCCTGCTTTAAAATGACCTGTTTCTGCTTCCAGATAGGCCCTTCCTAAGACGTCCAAGAAATTGATAGTTTTGCCGTGCACTGGGATGTTGTCACGGCAAGAGAAAAGCAAAGAGCGAAGAATCGGACAAAAACCCCGCTCTTACCTCTATTTGAACCACATAGAAATCTCAGGCAATGTTGATGGATAGAAAATGAGCACAATTGACGATGAAGGCGCAGGATGCTATTGGGCCGTATATGGTCATTCAAAGTGCAACTGTTCAGCAGTCATCCTGAAGCTATAGCTCTAGGGAAGTCATAGATATTTCGCGGACCTCTATTTCGCTGAGATCGGGGAAGTCTTAGCATTCCATCTGAGCCGCCTGAGATTCCCCGTCCGCGCACGCCGATGCAAACACCCGCGCGGATCCTGGCTCTTCCCTTGACCATCATCTTCTTCCCAACCAATTTCGTCTAACTTCAAGCGCAGAGCCTGTGCACTTCTTCACAGATGTCTCCTGTGGAGCTGTCTTTCGACATTTAAGCGCTCATCATCGCCGAGGTCGGGGCCCCCTCGTATCCACTTGCGTACCCTCGGGATTGGGCGACGCTCGCCTTGTTGCGCCTTGTTTCGCGCACATTCAACACGCTGGCGACGCCGCTTCTCTACGAATCTGTCTTCATCGCATCATCATTTCAAGCGGGCCTACTCTCTCGCACAGCGTGGGGAAACCCACAGCTCTTGGCTCAAACTACTGGCGTGGAGCTATCGTTGCCGGCAAGGTCCAACGACGACTATCCTTTCGAAGACCCGTGCCGCACGGCGCCTATTTAGGGGACCAGGACCTTTTGATGAAGCCTCTTTGGGCGGGCTCCCGCTGGAGGAACTTTTAGTCCCATACGTTGCGTTTCGAAAGTGCAACTCCCTGGTTTCAGTGGCACGCCTCGCCGTTTCGAAAGTCACCTTGCAGCATTTACCAGAGATCCTAGCTGTGCTGTTAGAAATGTCCTGCCTTAGTCCTCTTGCACTTAAACATGGAGAGGACAGCTATTTGCTTTTCGATCAACCCCAAAACGGCCTCGCGCAGTATATTCGGCAGGCGCCATCGCTGGAGAGATTGATCTTGGGCATGCTGGTGGACGTCCAGTACTCCAAGATATCTGCACCGAACTGGATGAGATATTTCCTCCGCCTCGCAGAATTGACGTGGTAGTATTGGCATGGGGTCGGCGGTGGGCGGGCAGGCAGGCGGGCTGGTTCAGCGAGCGCACCATCGATGTAACGCTCTGGGAGCTTGACGAGTAGGGGGGGAAAGGGCAAAACAGGGATACATGAGGGCGTATCGATAGGATATTTGTACAAGCTGTTATATTGAACCGAGCGGGTCTCCGGCGGCGGACCTTGCCCACTGCAAGAACGGCTTGCCGCATGAAGTTCTTGCTGGCTCATGCTGCGGTTATGAGCTGGAAGCATTAGGCTGGTGAGTGAGCCACATATACGGCGGAATGCCTGCCTTTAATAGCTTCACATATCTTCACGATTTTGGGTACCTCGCTGCTACACTCTGGAGGTGGCACTGCGACACATTTGGCCGCGCCCCATTTCTTTGGGAACCAGTGCGTTCCATGGTGTGTCCGATATCATTCAAGAACTTCCGTACAAATGTTGAGAGTTTTGGTACTGAATTAATACATACCAAACAGCATGCAACAATCGCAAACGAAGCTGCGACCAGTCGCCCGGAAGCTCCAGCCCCGTTCCATCACTGTGACGGTGCGCTTTCGGCCCCTTGCCCTCACCTCACCTCCCTCCATTCAGTTCAGCAGTAGCCTTGCTATTTCTTCCGCCTCTTTCGACCATCCACTCCCGGCATCGAGCATCACTCCTTCGAGCATCGAGCATCAAGCATCGAGCATCGAAAAGAACGCGACCGACGTTTCTAGGCGCGACCGGAGAGAACATGTCTTCCGCCGCCGGATTCAAATACGCTCCGCCGTACAGTGCCGATCAGGAGATGTCGGAGGCAGAGGAAGAGGGGACGGGAGACGTCGAGATGAAGCAGGATCGAGGGGAGAAGCGGGTACGGGTACGTCTGCCTTCTTCACAAGGGAGGGAACCTGCACTGCAGGAGCTGAATATGCAGCGTCGACGCCGGGGCAGACCGACGTGACGCCCACACCCTCGAACTCCCCCACAAACCGCGCCCCCTCCCCCCCACGACCGCAAGGGGCCTGGCTCCCCCCTCCCGGCTCCCGTGCAGCAGCGGCCCTGGCGAACCTCTTTGACGAGTCCGAGCGGTCCACTCCCGAGCCTGAGCGGGCGGGCCCGCCCGTCCCGGAGGACGACGAGCGGCGGTGGGAGGTTGTCGACTCTGATGAGCTGGAGCGCAAGGTTGGGCCGGAAGTGCATAGGGAGGTAGGGGAGGATTCTTTGCGGGCAGGGAGGGATCCGGGCGAGTCGTGCTTCTGGCGGTATGTGTAGTCCGCCGTGTTCCAGGATGGTCTTTCTTACGCTTGCCCTTGTGCTTCCTCTCCCCCTTCTCGCCCTGTCTTGTTTGGGCATGGAATTACTTTGCTTCCTCTGCTGCATAGGCCAAGATTTTTGCCGAGCAGCGTGCTTTGAGGTCCTCTTTATCTTGAAAGATGTCAGTAGCTGAGCTTCTCGTTCATATTTTGGTTTCGTGGAGACCCAGCACAGCGGACAGCTAACGTGTACTCGTCTCCAGGTACTAGTACTCCGAGACATTATACCTTCCACCGTCGCTCTGCCTCGGGTACATCAAGCGCGGGCCCAAGCAGACCGACCTTTCAATTCTCGAGTGGATTCTGTCATGCACGAAGCAACAGGACGAGGTGCCGCAGATCCGCTGCACTTGATGATACAGCAGCTCAGGGAGAAGAGGCTCAGCGGGAAGGGACCGAAGGTATGACAGGCTGGTGCTGGAAACTCGAATATAAAAGGTTTTCGAGTACAATTGCTCACACGACGCGGGCGTCCCAACAGGTCATGAAGGAAAAGAAGACGATCAAATGAGCTGCACAGTGCAACTGCGGCTGAGAATACAAGGCATGGATGAACGCGGGCGTTTTGAATTATATCATACATCCTGCCCGTTTGCAATCCTGCCGTTTTTTTTTCCGTTTGATGTCGACTGCCACTGCTTCTGCGTGTCGATGGACGGTGGTGCCCCGGGACAAGCCTGAGATGCCTGTGCTCCCAGTTGCTAGGAGGTAAAGTCTATCGTAAGAGTTGATGTTAGTTTCACTGAAGCAAGAAGCTAAGAGTGTTGACGACACAGCCGAAAACATTATGCGTTGCATCGCTGTGAGCTGGTTGAAATGGCTGAAAGCGGGTACAGCCGGGAAGACTCGGCTCAAGACGGCGATCTCTCGGGGCAAAGATCGCCCCGGCGCTTGCCTTCATGCCATCGCCCCTCGCCCAAACCAATCGCTATGTGCTCTCACTCTACCTCTTCTCACCGCCATAACATCCATCACAGCGACCACGATGAGCGCCGCAGCTACTTCTAGCCAGACGGCCTCTTCCACACCCTCAGATTCGAGCTCCACCTCAGGCTCCAGCTCGCTGATCTCCTCTCTCCTTGTATCTCTCTCCTCGATCTCCTCCTCTTCCAACCCTCCGCCGCCCCCAACACCCCTTTACGCACCAGCGGAGGTACCGCGCATCATGAACGCGCGGCGACTCACGTCAACGCGCACGAAGCAGCTCGTACGAGCCGCGGCGCGTGCGCACGACGCCCCGCCCCCGCCGCCTTCGCTTGGCGAGTGCTGCGGCAGCGCATGCGACCCGTGCGTGAAGGACTTGTGGAAGGAGGAGCTGGAGTGCTGGAGGGAACGATGGGGGGATGGGGCGGTTGAAGGAGCAGGGAAGACAAAGGGGGAAGGGAAGGACGTTAAAGTGGATACTCGAATGCCTGGGAGCTTGGATTGGTAACGTTACAATTATTCACACTTGAACGTCCTTACAACGCCTCGTTGGATCAATCGCGATCATTGGTCATGTCTTTGTTAGGCGCGGACCATCGGCGTTCTTGAACTTCATCCAGGCGAGGAGGCTAGCCCACTGCTGGATCAGCTGGCGTCTTCCTCTGTGCCCAGGCTCTCGCTGGTTCTCTTCAGCAGCCGAGCTGGTGCATATCATAGAATGGTTTCCACGAAAGTAGATCGACTCGTCAGCCTGGCGACCATGGTCGGCTCAGACCGTCCGCTGGCTCTGGGCCGTGTCGCTGTTTGCCTCAGCTCTCACCGGCGTACTTTCAACGCCCTCCTACACCGCGCGACACATTCTTTCGATTTTCGTTTGCTTAAAGTCATGCATGGCTCAATTACTACAAAGGGAACTCGTCCTCGCTATAAATGCTCACTTCCTTTCACTGTCGAGCGCAGAGGCGTCGATGAAACGCTTGACTGTCCGACGCGATTGTGGCAAACCAAGCCGTGCTGGTATTGAGTCAGTGGACCAACTCAGTGGCAGATAGGTTCACCTCTGTACCTTCTTTGGTAAATGCCCCCTAAGGGCTCTCGGTCTCATGGCTTATGTGTGCGTCACCTATAGCGTGCTGTGCAGTGTCAGCGCCGGTGTTTCCTTCTCTGCATTTCCGCTATATATCATGAGACAATACGCTACATTCCATCGCTGACTCCGTACCGACTAATAAGTTAGAGTGATGCGGAGTGATAAGCTCTCCCTTCGCATTTCCGCTCCCCTGTAGTGAGCCGGTGGTACCTAATGAGTGCGTTCGATCCCGTCATTCTCTACTGTGCTGAGTCGGTACGGAAGAGAGAATGCGGTGGGGGGTAAGAGGAGCCGGCTTCGCCTTCTCTTACTTATTAGGTCTGGTTCCGTGCCACTCTGCCGCGACTCCGATACGACCAGCTAATATATTTCTGAGATTGTCGGTGAACAGTTCGGGGACGAGGCGTACGTTAATGTACCAACCAGCGGAGCAAGGCGCCGTTGCTGGGCTGCAACATGTTCGTGGTCAGTCCAGCTGTCGCCTGTATGGTGAGTCCTTTTTTCGAGAACACGAATGTCCGTGGAGGTGCTCCAGCCGAGGATATCAGCTCGAGTCAGGCGCAGTCATCCGTGAGGTCAGTCACGGCCCTCACGCTTAAACCTAGCCAACCTGAGACGTCCGCAGACTTGAATCGCCGCTGTGCCAGGCTGGGACGCCTCCTTCGACAACTCCTCTCCCCTCACCGACGCGCCCAAATGGCTGCTCAACAACCAGTGGCTGAAGGGGAACTACCCTGACCTCACTGGCACGCCGAAGCTGGCACGCCCGTGGCTCGTTCCTGCGAGCAACAGGGTCAGTGCGCACGCGCATGTGGTTCTCTCCCAAAGACTCTGACAGTCAGTGGGAAAATAGGAGGAGTTTGAAAATATTCTTCCGAACTTCGATGAGAACTGCACGGGACGCGGAGAAATGTGCCATCCAGGTATGTTGAGTGCACTTTGGGCCGGGAATGGAAGGCGGTTGCCGAAACATCGTGGATCGTGATGGTGGTATTGGCTCGGGCAGCAGAACGTTGCACACGAGAAGACTTACACGAACTGGCAAGTAAAAAAAGATTCTTTTACTAGTAGAATTCGCGAACGCTGACACGGTTTGCTGCAGTGTCGACTTCGTCGTCGGTAAGGGCGCGACGGAAGTGCTGCTCCGCGTGGATCATAGTCACCCAACCCCTCGCTTTCAACATACTCAGCCGGCAACACCAGCGCTCACTCATCATCTGACCGCCATATGCGGCGACAGCGCGGGATTGGTTCGTGGAGGATGGGGACGGATCACTAGGCCCGCTGGACGGAGTGTAATCAGCTGGCCTGACTATTGTCCTGGAGGATGGCTCGGTGTTACTTTGATGATTTAGTTTAATTTTATTTCGATAATGGGATCAGTGCATCCAAATGGACTACAGCTTGTCGTGCATCTCCGCCAGTACGACAGTCAAATGTGTGCCTCGTAGAGGGTCGCATTCTTGTCCCTCAGGCCGAGTCCCTCTGATATGCGCAAAATGATGTTAGAATGACCACAGGACTTTTGGACGTTCTAATCGGTCGTCTGTCCGTGACAGTGAGCGGTGAAACGCGGTGAAAGGTACTTCCGTGAGGGCATTGGCAAACAGTTTGCTCGTCGACTTGTCGCCATCTTTCGTGGACTATCGCTTAGGCCCAATTCTTAAACCTAAAACTGCGAAAGAAAAAGGAATACAGTGCTGTACAATCAAAGTCGGCAAAAACCTTTGCTGACTCTTAGTGAGTGCTTCGCTCGCTTTTAGACCCTTTGAAATACATGAAACCTGTGAAGTGTGCCCAGAGATGGCCGGAACCGATTCCTCAATTTTGAAAAATTCGAAAAAGTAGCTCTCAACTTTTGGCCACCCGAGTTACGGTTACCGGATCACTATTAAACCACAGTAAACTGGCATTCAAACTTACTATTGAAGGAACTTGAGCTGCAGATGCCTTCCTCGTAGCACTGATCGTGTCAAATAAACTCTTTTCGTACACGCACCCACCCACACTGCCTTATTTCCTGTGCCATTATCCCGCCATGCAATGTGGAAGCTCTAAAAAGCAACATGGTCCCTCTTTATGATCTGTGACAGTGCACGTTGCAGCCTTTTTTGACTTGCCAGGCCACCACTCCGCTAACATCTAGTTCATGGAGAGAAAATACAGAAATCATGTTAACGCTCCAATGCTTTGAGCAAAAAGAAAGACCATGACACAGTTTGAACACCACGTTTCCTGCTCGAGTAATGTCCATCTACACCATAAAGACATATTCTGTGACTACCATTACTTTCTTCAAGTGTCGCCGTACTTTTACTCACAACCAACGTTGAAGCGTCTTCCTTGACCAAGGCCTTACTATGGGGGTTCCTTCTTGACCTTCGGGTCTAGCCGGCGGACCCTAGGGCGGGCCGTGGGAGTCTACTGACTGAGATTTTGGCCAGCAGATCTTGGCCACCCCTAGAGTGCCCCGTACAGGCTGGAAGGGTCATAGAAGGCTTTATATTGGTTTAAGACATATAAAAGGTATTCTTGTTGATTGTCAGAGCACTCTGAAAAGGTGGGGAGAGGTTTGGGGCATTTGTCGTCTTTTGAGTGTTTAAGAATGTGAGATGTGAGAATGCCTATCAGTCAAGATGCTCCCGCCCGGAGCCTGCCCTGAAGCGTGGGCGGGCGGGCCAGAGGGACGCGCATGTGCCACCACCCTTTCCCCACAACCATCACCACCCTCACCTCCTCGCACTCCCCCGCTTCTTTATTTCGACCGTTCCGGCCGTTTCTACGTGTCTTCAGCTTCTCCCCGTCGAATTTCGCACTTTCGATATGGTCAGCTTCTTTCCGCTCCGAAGCGCGTCGAGGCGGACGACCGTCATGGCGCTCAAGCCGCGACGCGACCCTCTGACACGACTCGATCGATCCTCGCTCGCTTCCTCCCGCACGTCCGATTCCTGACACCTCCTGCGCACTCTTTCTACCCCAAAGTCCGCCATGAACGTTGACCGCAGCCTCGACGACGTGCGTTTCGTGCACCCTCGCTCGTCCCCCGCATGCGCTCGGAGCACTCAACCGCATCTTTCCAACAGATCATCTCCGAGAAGCCTCGCACTGGCGGTGGCCGCCGCCGTGGTGGTGGTGGTCGGCGCGGCGGCGGCGCTGGTGGCGCTGGGTCGAACGCTCGGCAGCGTTACTCAGGCACCGCCCCCGCTTCCGGCGGCGCTGCGAAGTCAAAGAACCCCCCTCCTCCGCCGGGCGAGCACAAGAAGATCATGGTCTCCAATCTTCCCCCGGATGTCAACGAGCAGCAGATCAAGGTGCGTGACTCGGTTGCTGCTGGGGTTGGGCATGCGGGGGCAGGTCTGACGGGCCTCTCTTGCCCCCCGTCTGCAGGAGCTTTTCACCTCCACCATCGGCGGCGTTGCGGACGTCACACTCCACTACGATGCGAAGGGCAAGAGCAAGGGCGCCGCGCTCGTCACCTTCAAGCGTGACGGTGACGGTACTCGCGCGTACAACGACTACAACAACAGGCTGATTGACCAGCGTTAGTACTCCTCTTCACTCGCCCTTCTTTTCCCTTTACGCAGATCTGCCTTCCGCGCGTCCACCAACGCCTCATCTCCGCGCCTGGCTTGAGAAACCGCGCGTCCGAGTTCCCTCAGCGTTTGACCGCCACGTGGTGATCCTGTCGTACACGGAATCTGGTCCGCAGCAGGCCGGCGAGCGGAGGCGAGCCCCCTGCCGCAGTAGCGACCTGCCAGCGTTCAAGACGCTCCGCACGCACCGCACTCGTCCGCCCGTACACGAGCGGCGCGGCGGCAGTGCGCTGCGTGCAGACGACCGCGACCGCGACCGTGGGCGG
>JTLS01000454.1:0-18624 GCA_000826855.1 Basidioascus undulatus
TGCTGGAATGAACCATACGTCGACATTACTGCTCCCGTCCGTCCACAGCGCTGCGTTCCCTTGTCCTTCCCTCAGAATTGTGCACCGGACATTACCACTTCATCCGCTCACCCTTTATGTGTACTTGTGTTTGATGAGCGCTGAATGTTCCCACAAGTCGTATCGACAGGCAGACCCGCTGACCCGCGAATGCAAACAGGGCAAATGAGCAATGGGCAGGCTGAAGATGTGAAACGGCCTCGACGAAAAGGCGGCAGGCTCGCCCTTTCGCCGCCGTCCTCCTCGTTCGCCTCCGCTTTTAACGCCCATTCCAGCTATCTACCATCATCGAATTGATCAATCGAACGGTTTACTGACCCTTTCGAGTCGCGTTTGGTTTGGATGCCTCCTTGAATATGCCTCGATCTTCGCCGTACAGCTCCACATATACACACGTCCGGCTGGCACGGCGGTCCGCTGCACTGCGTCTTGACCTCGTGCCCCAACCATCGATACTCGATACTCTCAGTCGTTTCCTCAAACTTTTCGTTGACGTTACCCACGTCTTTCCCGTCGCTGGCCGATAAGCTGTTCATCCTGTGCTTTGCGTAATCTGCTCTCAATCGAATGTCCCTGAAGTTCGCCGCCCGTACTGATGATCACTCTGTGCACTTGGCAGGGTCACACTATTTCATTCACTTTTTCGCGAGCCGGTCCTCCCCACTTCGACTCCCCATCCTCCCGCCATTCACGGCCACGCAGCGCGTTCGCTCCTCCTAGCCCTCGGCTTCGTCCTCCCTGTCCTCGGCCACACTCACGAGCACTCGCACCTCTTCTTTGAAACCCTGCTTATGATGGGCTCCGCGAGCTGCACGGACGACAACTAAACGACACTGCCGCCAAGTTCAGTCGCTTCCCTGAGGTGGTCTCCCTACTCCAAGGTGCGCCTTTCTTTCGCAGCGCTCTGCAGTGCGCTGTGTCGCTGAAATGGGTGCAAACTTCCAGGCAACCAGCAGTTCTCGACCAATATCGAATCGAGCAACCCCGGCTTGCTGAACCAGCTCGCCGAGAACGGTCAGAAGCCGAAATTCATGTTCCTCGGCTGTGCGGACTCGCGGGTTCCCGAGGCGCTCATCTTGCAGACCTTGCCGGGGACGATGTTTGCCGAGGTGCGCAACTCGGCTTTCAAGGTCCCCTTCCCGCGTCTTGTGGCTCACTGCGGGAAAATTACAGCGCAACATCGCAAATCAATGTGCGTCGGCTGGTATTTCCTCCCCTCGGTAGACGTCAAGCATTGATACTCCGCTGTCCCACAGACAACCCGACGGACGGTCAACAGCCAGAGCGTCCTGTCCTACGGCATCACCCATCTGGGCGTGCAGTACATCATGTCCGTGAATTTCATTAACGATGAGATGCAAAGGAACGCATCTTGACCAGTACAGGCTCTCAGGTGGTCGGTCACGTCGGCTGCGGTGGTGTCGCAGCGGCCATCGCCTCTCCTCCGCCCGTTCCCATGTCCTTCGGCGATGTGCGTTGTGTCCCTGCACTCTCCTCTCCTCCCTTCTTTGAAACTTTACTGACCATCAAATTGTTTAACCCCCAGGGCGCAGTCGAGTCCTGGATCGCTCCGGTCCGAACCCTGTTTGCGACCAGCACCAGGCCTGAGATCGCGGCGATGCGAGCTGCTCAGGCCACGAGCGCAGCGCCGTTCGCAGAGCCCGAGATCGAGGAGAAGGGGTTCGTCGCGCTGGTCGAAGAGGTGACTACCCCTCGAGCGTTAGGCCTTTTCAACCTGCGACTGAGCGTCTTTTGGCCCAAACAGAACGTCAAGCAAGGCGTGGAACGTGTCGCGGAAGATCCCACTGTTTTGAATGCGTACATTTTTTTCCGCGTACCTCTCTTCACGATAGACAGAAACGTTTTCTGATGTCGGGTGAATGTGTAGATGGCAAGCCCTCACAGCACCTGCGGCCGCCGCAGCTCCGGCAGTCGACCACGCCACTGCACGTCGCTGCTCGCGCCTCACTCCGTACAGGCGGGCGACCGAGGGCGAGGAGGCCACTGCGCCCAAGGAGATCTGGGTGCACGGGTTCGTGTACGACATTCGAACGTGAGGCTTCCACGCTGGGATGGCTCTTGGCGACTGAGGGAGTGCTGACGTCGCTCTGGATCGGGATTTCAGGGGACTTGTTCGCGACCTCAACGTCTCTCGCGGCCCCCTGGGCTTCTCAATAGAGCAGGGCGGTCCAGGTACGCCAGCTTCTTCCTCCGAGAGCGCTGCTACGTCCGTGTCGAGCACCTCGGTCTCCGCCGCGATTGCTACTGCACCGGTACTTCCGTTCCGGAGGGCGTGTCTGCGCCGGCGCAAGGCGCCGTTGTGCATGGGTTCGGGGAGACTGGCGAGATAGGAGAAATCGCCGAGATTCAGGCCTAAGGTGTATCAATCTTTTGTACTTTACATTCCACTTTTCCGTCCCCAGCGATTCTCTCTTGTACATTGTATACCACTTGTCCGCAAGAATGTTTGCCATAGCGTGTCTTCGCTCATCTGTCAACCGAACCACGAAGCGGCTACTTTTGTTGCAGTGGAACTTCAGGAAACTCCTAGTGGTTCGACATCGATCGCAGTCTAACGCCAATACTCTCGTATGTGTCTTTTGGGGTTCGCACCGAGTCATTGTTGCGTCTCCTTTTACCGCTTCTGTGCATTGTCTGCCCGATGTTGCTTATGATCCCTTTTGTGCTTATGCCACTCGTCCACTCGTCCAATGAAAGCGCACTGCAATGAGTCTGACAAGCACATGGCGAAGAGAGGCGGCACTCAGCAGAAAGCTCCGGCATGGGCGTTGCCTGCATGCTTCGAATCGCGCTCAACCAAGATCCAAGACCCCCGCCAGCAACGCTTCAGGGTTGACCAGGTACAACCGTGCCCTCTCCTTCGCCCTCCCAACCGGTCCGCCGCCACCCGCATCTCCCGCCGGTTCCGCGCGCCCGTTGACGAGCAGCTTTGGAGGACTCGTGTGCATGTGTCCGTTCGGCAGCGGGTGACTTGGCCGACTTGGCGAGTGCTGTGACGGCGGAAGGGGATACGCGGAGGAGAGGAGGAGTGCGAGCTGGTTTAGCGAGGAGAGCGTGAAGCGTTCACGCCCTTGCTGAGGATGCGGGGGGCGGTCGGGCGGCGTGGGGGAAGGCGGCAGTGGTGGGCGTAGCCACAATCCTAAGAGCTGTGCGCCAAAGAAGATCTCTCCAAGAAAGCTGTTGCGATCGACAGCTCCGACGCTCGTGAACATCGATTCTCAGATTCGTCACACTGTGTCCTACATTCGCTGTAAACAGCTTGTTCATCATCACCAACCGAGTAATCTCGACGAACACATATCGCCAAGACCCGAAGAAGAAAATCAAGCAAGCGTGCCTGGTGATATAAACGGCTTTCAGTACCTGTTGCCGTACAGGAGGAAAGGCAAGGTGCCGAAAGCGTACCCATAGGGTCCCAGGGCTTGAACGCGACGGGGTCGCCCTTGTCGAAGACGGCAACCAGGTCCGCCGGCGCGAGGTCTGAAGACATAGTTGAGATTAGCTTAATTGTGTCAAAACATTGAAATATTGATCAAGGAATCGGTAACGCACCGCGATCGATAACGACCTGGTACAGGAACTGGTCGACCCAGCCCGCAGTGGCTGTAACAAGCGATTTCGAGTGAGTTATTCTGAAGATTTAAAATATGAGATAAACTATAAACTCACCCAGGAAATAGCCCTTCTCTCCAGCATCAGGGCTCCATGAGTTCTGTTCCTCGTGGCGCAATACCATCAGTCGCCAGCCGAGGGAGAGCCGATGGGGCGCATCGAAGGGGGCCGCACCTCGATGCGGAACCTGACCGGCTTTCCGTCGACGATATGCGCTCCCGAAATGACAACCGCATGGGTCATACTTGAGTCTCCCGTAGCGAGACGCTGGGCCTTCGTCAAGCCGAGCTTGAGGTTGAACTGTGGGCGGGAAGGCAAGTCAGTGAGCGAGGATGCCAGCGAGTTTCTACACCCCCCAAGATCTTTACTAACTTACAGCGAGCTCATAATCGTAGATATCAATGTCCCACAGACCGCCGTTGCGGTCGGAGAACTGTGTGGTAGGCCACAGTCAGCTTGGTTGCGTACACGGTGGCGCACGGGTGCCACGCACCTGGCCCGAGTCGATGCCGATAAACGTGAGACGGCCCGCCTTCAAGTTCGTGACGATAGCATCCTTCAGGCGCTCAGCGGTAGTGTTGACATCTGCAGCAGGTTCAATGTCAGCTTAAGAAAACCCTGAAAGCTAAGGGCGGCGACGTACAGAGCACCGGGCGCCCATCCCAGACGTTCTTGAGGCGGTCGACGGTGTAGAGCTTGGAGTACTCGTTGCGCGGGTCATTGACGAGCGAGATGTGGTTGCTCGGCTGTGGAGTCCCACGGTGGGTGTCAGTGTGCCGCAGAAGGGATGTGAGCAGTGGGGTAGGTAGGCAGACGGACCTTGAAGCCCTGCGTGTACTTCTTTGCGAACTCGAGCGGCGTCGACGTGATCGAGTGAAACTTGCCGTCCTTGTCGTAATACTCTGTATGGGCATGAGTCATCAGCCGAAATATGGAGAAGCGCAAGAGAATCAAACGTACCCCACGCGAACTTCTCGTCTGCCTTGGGTGGCGGTCCGAGAGCGATCACCATGGCGCCATAAATCTAACAGGTGTGCAATGAGTTACTGTCTTCGCCACTAAACGACTAGAACTCCCTAATACCTCCTCAATCTGCTCGGTCTTGCGCCTGCGCACCAGCTTGAGCGCCTGGGCGTCGCTGTGCTGCCCGGTGCTGCGCAGCGACGCCGCGAGCTTGCGGAGCTCGAGGGCGTGCTCGCGCAGCTTGACTGTGAGCAGCCAGTTGAGGCGCGAAGAGTTGGAGGAGTTGTACGACTGTGTATGAACTGGCAAGGTCAGTGTCCATAGGAGGAGAGAAGAGTCAGTCACCGAGTGAACTGACCTCGGGGTAGATCGGCTGCGGGACGAGCCCGTACTTCTCGAGGAGGTTTACGGCCATGTCTGTGAAAGGAAGGTTCAGTAAAGGTAAACGACACTGGAAGTTGAGCATTTGCTGCTCACCCCACTGGCCACCGTCGCCCACGGGCGAGCCGTTGATGAAGCTCACGACGCGGGAGTCTATCTCCCTTTTACCGGGTCAGGAAGTGTAAGCTTCTGAATTTTTTAAGGGCAAAGTGCTGTTCCTAGACGCACTCATCGGCGAGCTCAATGCTGTTCTCGAGGTACGTGTTGGCCTTCTCCAACTTGTCGTAGAAGGACAGGTAGGACTGCGAGCTACACACACGAAACTGTAAGGTCGCATGACAGGGATACTGATGCTGCTCAGACCTACAACTGGAAGTCGCCCAGGTTGAGCTGCTTGATCGTGTTGTGGCGGAGGACGTTGGCTGTTTAGAGCGGACAGACGAACTCAGTTCTGCCCCAGCATCTTCTTTTTCTCCCACTGAGAGATCAGAAGGAGCTACGCACTCGTCGCGAATAGCCAGCAGCGGCCGGACGCCTTCTGGTTGACCACGGGCGTCGCCTCGAACGGAACGCGGAGGTTGAAGATGTGGATGTCCTTGGTGTGCCTGTCACGAACCACATCACTTCACATCAGTCTCTAACGATCTGATTCCTGTTCATAACACTCACGCTTCCGTCGACGCCAGCGTCGTGGTGATGTCCGCCTTACTGAAGGTCTGGATCGCGAGGCGGTTCTTGGGGTCCTGCACACACGGTCCACCGACCGCGATAAGCTATCAATCACCCCACAGACTGAAACAGGATCCAGCCTCCGAACTCACGCGCAAGAACGTCGCCTCCCACTCCTTCAGTGCCTCTTTCTTTACAGTCGCGCTTGCCTCGCCCTCGCGGATGCGCAGGCCCTCAAGGAGGCGCTGCGTCGCGGCATACTCGGCGGCCTTCTCGTCGACGGCGTCGGGCTCGGGAAAGGTGGCCTTGGAAGGGGAGTTGCCCATGATCTGTAGTGTTTCGTAGGTGGGTAGGGTGAACGGTTGTGGAAGAGCTTGGAGGGATCAAGGAGTATCTGGTGAGGAGATGGGAGGCGGCAATGGCGACTTCCGAGCGTGAGCATGTGAACGACCGCGAGACCGCGAGGGTATCTTGCCTCAACCCACGTGGAACATGTGTCATGATAAGACGATTTCTGTCGTTTCACCACCGTTTCAGAACAATTCGGTTGTGCTGGTATACAAGCGCCAAATTATTGTCGTCCCCGAGCCTAGGTGAGTTGTTCCTTTCTGACAGAGCGTCCATATTGATGCAATGGGTCGTCATTCGTCCGGGCAGGTCCGTTTTCTGAAGCAATATACCCCGAGGAAGCTCCCGGTGCGGCTTCCAGCGAGATTACGTCGTTTCCCCTGCAATCGTGTGTCTTCCTCGCTCGCACAAGCGAGCCTCCTTGGTGCCGAACCACCACCTTCGCAATAACCTATAGTCACTCAGAATGCTCACTCGCTCCTTGCGCGGCTCAGGGATTCTTGCCTCCAGACATTGCTCTGTGAAAGTCTATGGCTCGAGGGGGATCTCTGGTGCGTGGGATCCGTCGGAGAACCGAGCTCCTCTCGCAGCTCACCTCTCAGTTGCTGCAGGTGCCGCGCCTCCCCTCGCGTTCGCATTTGACGTGCGTATTTTATACCAGATCAATGTAAAATCAAAGTTGAGCATCCCCTCTCTTCCGCAGATTGACGGCGTCCTCAAAGCCGGGCCGGGCGTTCTCCCGCGTGCACAACGCACGCTTTCCTTCCTCAACTCGCAGCGCATCCCCTTCATCCTGATCACCAACGGCGGCGGCGTGCGCGAGGACACGCGCGGCGCGGCGCTCTCGCGCGAGCTGGGCGTGCCGATCGCGCAGGACCAGCTCGTCCAGAGCCATACGGTCATGCGGAGCTTGGTCCCCCGCTTGAAGGACACGAACATCCTCGTTGTGGGTGGGGCGCAGAGGGGCCAGGCGTGCAGGGAGGTCGCGGAGTGGTATGGGTTCAAGAACGTGTTCGTTCCTGGGGACATTCATCGTTGGGCACCGTCGTGCGTACCTCTCCCTAGCGCATCCTGCGTCTTGCTTTTGCTGGCTGACCGCACGTTGGCACAGGATCTCCCCCTTCATCGCTCCTCCCCCTCCCACAGACCCCGCAGACCTCCCGCACGCCTACCACATCAAGCACGCGGACTTCTCGCGCCTGCCCTTCTCCGCAGTGCTCGTCTTTCACGACTCGCGCGAGTGGGGCCTCGACATCCAGATCATCACTGAGCTGCTGCGCAGCCGGGGCGGCGTGATGGGTACCGAGGGACCGGTGGGGCAGCAGGGGGTCGAGGTCCACTTCTCAAATTGTGATGTCCTCTGGACGAAGTGCGTGGATACGTTTGCATTACTGGGAACCGGCAGGAGGGTGCTGATGCTGATGCATTTGCGCGGCGCATCAGCGAATACCCGTTGCCCCGATACGGACAGGGCGCGTTCATCGAAGCGCTCAAAGCAGTCTACGCAGCGCACCACCCAAACTCCCCAACCTTTGAACACACCCTGTATGGCAAGCCCCATAAAGTGCGTCCTCCCCCGCCTGCCTTTTCCCTTCCCATGCCATCCGCCCTTCCCTTTGCCTCTTCATTCCCACTTACCTCCGCCTCCTCCCCACCAGGTAACGTATGACTACGCCTCCGCCCTCCTATCCTCGCTCTCCGCCTCGCGCGGACCCCCCAAGATCTGGATGGTCGGCGACAACCCCGCGTCGGACATCGCGGGCGCAAACGCGTACGGTTGGGCGTCCGCGCTCGTGCGCACGGGCGTGTTCAAGGACGAGCGCGGCCCGCCCGCGTACGAGCCGATGGTCGTTGTGGACGACTGCTGGGAGGCTGTAAGGGAGGCGTGCAGGAGGGAGCTGGGATGGGAGGTGCCGCGCGAGTGACGGGGGAAGAGGTCTGTTTGAGGCAGGGAATTGTGCAACGGCGAGGGACTATCCGGACTCACGTTATTGTAGGATCGCATTTCTGGTCCTGCGCTTGGGACGTTGCGAGGTTGGATGAAGGAGACACTGCGTTGAATGGGTGGCTCAGTTGAATGTACATTTCTGCTGTTGGCGCTTCTGCCGGGTACCATTGTCATATCAGTTTGAGTCCGTAGAGGTTGAGCCCGGAAAGATAATTGATGTTTGTCTTTTGTGCAGCGCTGACTCAATGGCTCTGACATTCTGCTTTCACAGTGCAGCCGGCAAAGTCGATCTGTAAAGGAAAGGCACAGTAGTGATAGGGCTGCGAGGGCGCTTTGCGCAACTGGAGGGGATATAAGTTGACTCCATAGTATGAAAAAAATTCTGGTCAAGAACTATATTCCGACCCGACCGCAGCCTCACACCTTCGATGCCAACGCTTGACGAAGCGTTACGTCGCTGAGCTTGTCTATGCCATTTCGGAAAGGGATAGACATGATGTTTGGGTGTACATGAGCTTCCACACTGCCCGACAATCCCAATTGCGTGCGCGCTGCCATTGGTGAGGCAGCCGCACTTCGCTTCCTGAATACCGTGAGGTGCCCTGCCCAGTCAACACTTAGTCGCTTGCGGAAACAGCTGTTCTATGCATTTTTTATTGTCGCCTACCCACGCTATTGTCGCCCACCACGCCATCCTCCTCCAACCCGCTCGTCTCCATCGTCGACCTCGTGCGACCAGCTGACCGCATCGCACACCTGAGGTAAATCGGCACTGCTGCTCACGCGCATGGGGTACTCTGAGTGCGTATGCGAATGATGGTAGGTTGTAGGTATATGAAAAGATGATGAATACAACATGTGAATGCGACTGTACCAAGAACCGAATGCAAACCGACCCTGTCCTCCCTCGCCCATCTCCTCATTCCTAACCCGCCCTGTCCGCTCCCAAAAGTCCTCGCCACCCGTCCATCCAAACCCCCTCCAGCCTCCAGAGCACGGAAGCTCAGTTGTTCTGGCTCCAAGAATGCCCGCACTTGACGCATTCGTAGAACACGGTCGAGCCTTCGTCGGCGGAACCTGTATTTGTCCACCCGACGCTTCGGTCAGCCGCAGCTCGGCCTCAAGTCCTCTTCGACACCATGGCGGAGCGAGACCGAAGAAGGGGAGATAAGAAAAGGGCCGACGAACGAAGTTGTAGAGTGGTGAACGTCGCACGGTCATGTCCGCAGGAGGGGCACTCCTCGTCGATCTGTAGGCGATTACGGAGAGTAGTGGGGATGAAGATGACAAGGAACAATGCAGAGCGTATGGTGGCATTGGTTGTCAGATAGGGTGGGGCTATGCGCAGAGTGGAAAGGAAAGAAGACCCACCTCAGCACCCTTCTTCGGCCCACCCGCATCAGGCACCTTCGTCACAACAAGCGCCTTCTTCTGCCTCAGTGCAGAGGGGAACGCATCGGGATGGGACTTGGTCGTGATTTTCAAGTTCTCGTAGGCTGCCCGCGCGCCACTCCCTCAGCCACCATCCAAGCATCTGATAGGCGCGGGACGCGGGAGAGTAGGGACGCACCGGAAGCCGACTCGACAAAGCCGCACTCGTCGCAGGTGATCTCGTCGTCGTCAGCAGGCAGGTTGAGCAGACTGCCGCAGCATCGGCAGAAGAGGAGCGAGCCTATCCGGGCCGGCTGGTCGCCGTACTTGAGTTGGGCGGACGTCCTGGCGGGCATTTTGTATAGAGGCGAGGGAAGGGCGTGTCAGAGGTAGTGACGGGGGAGAGGCCACGGGGCAATTAGGGCTAAGAAAGATCCCAGAGGACGAGAGTGCAATGTTGTTGGTGTGAGTAAGTAAGGTGTGAGAGGAGAGGGCGAAGCAAGAAGGCAACCAAGATTTCGAGGACGGGATCTGCGGTGTCCGCGGGTTCACCTTGAGCTTTCCGTGTCGAACCGCGTCTTACGTTTTACATCCGCCCTCCATCCGCCCCATCCGCCCTCCACCGGCCGGACGAAGGTCGTCCGCTCTCGGAGGGTCATGAATCGTGTTCCGAGCAAGTCCACACCCTTCTCGTCACCTAACTTATTCGTGCCAGATCAACCCTTAGCAGCCCACCATCACCATCACTGGAGCCACCACAGTCCACAGCGTAGACCATGCGGCGCCTCCCCACGCACCGCGCCTTCACCTACATCTTTTCCCGCGCCCTGTCGACGTCTTCTCGCACGCCTCTGGTGCGGCCCAGGAAGCTCGAGGAGGTCGGGGACAAGGTCCCGTTTGATCTGAAGCCTCTTGGAAAGTACGTATTGGAGTTCAATCCTCCGTGCGACTCGGGGCTCAATAGCTGAGGCACGGCGTCTGTGGGAACAGGCTAAGCAAGGCGGTTCCGACGCGGAGGACGACGCATGTTACTCAGCGAGTCGGGTCAATGTTTGGGTGCGTCTCCAGTGTGAAATGGACATATGGCTTGATGGGATTGACACACGACCGAACGCAGAGGCAACCACTCCCTTGAGTGGACCGCCCCGCCCCGGACAGTGCTCATTGTCAAGAAGCCTGGCGACGAGCGCACGAGCCAGGCCATGCGCACCGTCATCCGGTGTGTTCCTCCGCACTAATGTGCCCTTGGATCCAATTTGATTAAACGAGGACAGCCATCTGCAAATGGAGTATCCCGAAACCAACATTGTCATCGAGCCCTCTGTGGCTTCCGAGCTGCCCGACCTCATCGACTCCCTCATCATCGCACCCCTCGGTACGTGCTGATATCGGCTGTCGCAATGTCCATAGGAAGCTCATGCATGCCTCTAAACAGAGAATGAGAACCTGTTATCTTCCCGGATCGACTTCATCATCACCCTCGGTGGGGACGGCACGGCGCTACACACTGCCTCCCTCTTTTCCACCGGGCCCGTTCCACCCGTGCTTAGCTTCAGCATGGGCACGCTCGGCTTCCTCCTCCCGTTCCGTAAGTTCTCTCACATTCGCCTTGAACTCACCTGCTTGTTGAAAGGATCTCACGCATCTCTGCCACCCAGACATCGACCAGGTCCGCACCGCCCTCGCGGACCTGTACGCCTCGCGCGTCAGCGTGCTCAAGCGCATGCGGCTCACCTGCAGCCTTCATGGCCCAGACGGAACCGAGCTAGAGCGGTTCAGGAGTGCGTGTTGGTCTGGCCTTTGGTTCCGTACGCACTGAACGGCTCACTGCTCTGGGTACGGGTGCGCGTAGAATATCAAGTCATGAACGAGGTCTCGCTCCACCGCGGCGCATTCCCGCATTTGGCGCAGATCGAGATCTACGTGGATGGCCAGGCTCTAACGGAGGCGGTCGTAAGTCCGGCTGTCACACTTTTCTCTCGCACTAGTGCTGACGCCCACAGCTCTGCAGGCTGATGGTTTAATCGTCTCCACGCCCACCGGCTCTTCCGCATACTCCGTGAGTGTTCATGCACCTGAGGAAATCGCTCAAGGGATAAATCCCCTGTGTCGTTTGGGTTGCAGCTATCCGCCGGCGGCCCACTCGTCCACCCCTCCGTCCAGTCCCTCGTAGTAACGCCTATCTCTCCCCGCTCGCTCTCTTTCCGCCCGCTGCTCCTGCCAAGTGACACGACCGTTCAACTCCGGGTGCGTTTCTATGCTCGGTTTCTGCACCGGGCAATTCAACTGATGGCTCTTCGGCTGTGCCCGGCATGCAGATAGCGGACGCTGCACGCGCCCCGCCCTCCATATCCCTGGACGGACAGGACATCTGCCCGCTGCAGCCGGGCGAGTACATCCAAGTCGCCATGTCTCCGTTCCGTGCGTCTTTTCTCTTCCCCATCCGTACCCCGCCTTTCAACCGTCACCCCCACCCGCTCTTCCCCTCCCGCTAACTTTGTCCTCCGAACAGCCATACCCTGCATCAACCGCTCCTCCGCCTCGCTCGCGCGCCCGGCGTCCGAGTCCAACGGCCTCGCAGGGCTCGCCGGGCGCCACACGCAGCCGCGCCTCGCGGCAGAAAAGCAACTTGCGGCGAATGCCGTCGAGCGCTTGGGCCGCGCGGAAGACGATTGGGTGCGGGATATCAATGACTTGCTTAACGTGAGTTCGAGTGATGAATTGGAGGGGGGATGGAAAGGGGAGCCGAAGAACGGGACGGAAGAAGGAAGACGAGACGGGAAGCTGATCAGAAAGTGGGCGGGAAACAGTTCAACTCGAGGTTTGGATCGAAGGGCGTGGAGGTTTCCCATGCGGGGGATGTCGACTAATTTATCGAGTTTGCAAGAACTCAGACGGAGTGTTGGCAGCCGTCTTCTCGAGTTTCAATCATGAGCGAAGGCGCGGAAGCCGTCCGCGGAAGGCTCCATCGAAGCTGGCTCTTTACTTACTATTTCACTCACACATTTGGGCTTTTAGATCATCTTTCGCCACGCATCAATCGCACCAGTCGCAGTCTAGACCATTCGTGGTCACCCCTCCATCGTATCACAGCTCGCACTCGAGCTTCTCGCCCCACCTCCCTTCGAACCAATCTCGCAGCACCTTATCGGCCGTCTCCAACGCTACAGGCCCGCCAGACAGATCATCATTGATGCACAGCAGTGCCGTGTCGCGTGCAGCGTCCGTGTTGCCCAGCTCGCTGCGCGCGTGCGATGCGCTCCGCACACCGAAGAAGCGAGCGGGTGACGAGCCTAGCGCATATGCGTAGCGCTGAATCAGGCGCAGGGCGAAAGACCGCGCGTTGGGAAGCGACAGAGGGGGGACGTCGCCGGTGGGAAATTGGAGGGGTAGGATGCGGGGGATGGATTCGCGGTCGTGGAGGCGGAAGAGGGAGGCGGCGGGAGGAAAGCCGAGATCCCGTAAGGGACGGAACGGTTGAGGAGGGACAGGATTACTGATGTGGAATAGGTTCGCTGGTGAGTCAACTAACCCGCTGATGTGGACCGTCGGTGCAACGTACCGCAATCACCGCATTGGGGTTTCTCGATGAGCAGGCGCCGAAGGACATCCTACACGGGTTCAGACACCGTGCCAACGCAGTCGGAGTGCCACGCGGACGTCGTGGGGTTGGTGAGGGCTGGCAAACCGTGAGTGACGGCGATGTTGCCTGCGAGCGGTAAGTAGGACGAAGGGTAGCCGTCTTGGGAGACTGAATAGGGATGAAGTGAAAACCTGTGCGTCAGAGATTTGTAGAAATGAGTGAAATAGCAGGTACTGACTGAAATCATAGGCGGTGTCACCCTGCGTCTCCTGTTCCTTCGGACCCGGCGGAACGAGCCCCGCAGCGCGCATCGTCTTCTCGATGTCGGCCCGCCCTTGCCTGATGTGCAACCGAACACTCACCTCTTCCGCCTCCCTAGCCTCTCCCAGCCCCTCCCACATCCCCTCCTTCTCCCGCTCATCCACCACTCCGTCCTCCCCTCCCCACTTCGCCGCCCAGCTCCACAGCAGCGCCTCGCGGTGCCGCTCAATCACAAAGTGCGTCGTGTGGAAGATCGTGTTGACTTCTGCCGGGTCAGTGAGCCGCGGAAGCGTGAGAGCGGTGTAAAGGAGAAGTAGGATGGGAAGGCGAGGAACGCTTCATGCAGGAGGGGGAGGGAGAGTGCGCGGGCGTTGTGTGCTAGAGCCATGGATGCCGTTCCGTCAGCGCTCAAGCACGCATGCACCACCTCACTGTGGACCAATCGTACCTAGGTATGCCCGTGAGCGGTGCCGAAGCGGTCGCCTTGATGGTACCTGCGTCTCAGTATCTTGCGATCCGATATCATCAAGGCATGAGACTTACTGAGGTGGTTGCTCCACCCCAACGAGCGCCATTCACCATTCCCGGCGGCTTTCCCGCTAGGGTCGGGATTGACGAGGAGGTCCGGCTGAAGCCGAAAGACGAGTCCGTAGAGCGTGGAGTGGAATGCTGAAGGCAGCATAGGGAGGAGCAGGAATTGGTCGTCGTTGAGCGTGATACTGGTTGGGTGAGCTTGTCAGACGAGCATGATGGGTTTGTGGCGTATCTGCCGACTCGTATGTTTCAGAAACTACCGCCGGATCGAGGTTGGGGAGTTGCAACTCTATAGCATGACTAATGGAAACAAGCTCGGCATCAAAGCTCCAAGGGGATAGGCAAGGCATCCCAAACCTGTTGAAGGTTGGCAGCGTTTTCTCGCGCCACGCGTCGACCTCGTCTGCGGCCGGCAGAATGGCGGTTGGCGGAATGAGACGAAAAATTTGGCTGTCCGTATAAAACAGCAATCATACCTAATGAAATGCTCCCGTAAGACATGTGGAGACGCACCGTGATGGACAAACCACAGGTGGCTGCGACGGGTCCTCTTCGTCGCCGGTTGCCTGCAGTTTGAGCGACTGCGGCACCAGTCCCAGCCTGTCTCTTGAGTCGCTGTCGTCGTCCTCTCTCGCTTCGAGAGGCACCGCCACATCGGCGGATACCAGGTGCCAAGCGCTCTCCTTCCATGACGCCGTCGCCCGCTGAGCTGCTCGAAACGAGTAACGCAGCTCGTCGTGCTGCCGAAAACGGTTCGCCTGCGGTCGCGGCCCTGCCGTTGTGAAGTACTGAGTCCGCGCCTGCTCGTGGAATGGATCTCTGAAGACAATGTTAGTGCGAGTAATAGTCAACCAAAAAATCGCCAGAACGCACGACCCGTTGTCTGAGAGGCAAATTGGCGAGCACTGAGGTAGTCAGTAAGGGAAAGTGTGGACACCAGTAGTACCGGAAAGTAGTCTGGACTTAACCCAGATCCAGACAAGGTCAATTCACGTGTCTTGCACTTCTGAGCCACAGAGCGCCCACCGCCCATTGCCGATCCACTCCTCGAGACAAATATCCGAAAGAGCCTCATAAGCGCTTATCGGCCGGACTTCCGTATCGGCCACTGCTTCTTCGGCGAAGGCCCGGGTGAACAGGTCGTATAAGTTGTCGCCTTCCCGTATGACAGAAGAATAGGTGTCAGATTGAGGGATGAGGATCGTCTCTGGGTCGATCGAAGCGACGACTGTCGTATCGACGGCATCCGATAGAGAGGGTGGTAGCGAGGGCCATGCGATGGATCGCATAACGAGGAGGACGAGAGAAACGGCAGAGAGTGCGGTAGCTGCGGTTCGAAAGAGACGACGAGGAGGAGTGCGAGTGGCTTCGAGCGCATTAGCCGAATAAGATGCGCCGTCGACGGGTGTGGTGAAGGGCGACTGCGGTGAAGGGGCAGGAATGCTTTCGCAGGCGCCATGGCAGTGCCGTAGAGGACAGGGATGAAGCAGCAGACTGCAGGATAAGGAAGAAGAATGCTCTGTACGGCACACGAACTCCTTGCATTCCGGGACCAACAGCGGAAGTCTCCATTGCCCTGCTGCGCTTGCGGGCCGTGGACAACGCAGAAACTCTTCATGGTGAGTTGGAGAGGCTCCCGTAGTCACAAAAATACATATGACTACAAGGCTTACAGGAATACAGTCTGTACCTGGATTATCGTTGAAAAGCGCAGTCATTGGCTGAAAACGCCGGCCGTTATCCCTAGCAGGGCGTTGGGGAGGAGCCTCGCGGATCGAAAAATCTTTGGCTGCGACCTGTCGTGTTTACATCGTCTGGTAATGTGCTCCGTAAGTGACGACTAGATATCCTCCGAGCCTCGAGGTTACTGAGACTGATCAATGACTGGACTTCCACGCCCAAAGTTGTCCAGGGAGGACGTAGATGAGTCTCGCGCTCGCTGGCTTCTTACCTATCGCGTCGCCATCCTAGCCAGAGAAGTTGCGAGCTACTTGAGTGATCGAGGGCCGCGAGGCATGCTGAGACGCCTAGACCACAAGCATGCATCACAGCATCCGCATTATACGTAGCGCATCGTCATGCATCTCAAAGTTCAGGACAGGCGAAGCGCTGCAGTAATGAAGGGAAGACGAAGGGGTTGTACAGATGCGTCAGGGCGGAGGACAGGAATCAGGTAATCATCTCAGGAAGGAAAAGACATCGAAGAGCGAAAATGTTACGTGTAGGGAGAAACTTGATGACGAGGTATGGTAAGCCGAAAGACACTGAAGAACGAAAAGAGATGCGGAAGAGGCGTGAATGCGTGAAAGGGAGACAGAGATGTAAGGAGGCGCGAGAACGAAGACGAGAGTGGGAGACGTGATGAGCTTGGATGTGTGGCGTGAAGAGGAAGAAAGAAACTGGGAGGAAAGAAAAAGCCGCGGACGACGCGCTGTGTCCATTTAGCTGAGAGGAAAGAGGAATGGGTAAACGTGGGGAGAAGCTGGGTAACAGGGGCAGACGATTGTGTACTGCGGGTGGTGGCGCTCACTGAACGCGCACGCCCTCGAGACCGCTCTCGAGGCGCTCCTTCTCCTGCCGCTCCTCGTCCTCGATCTCGGCGAGGACGCCGCTGACGATAGCCTGGTGGACGAAGACGAACTGGCGGAGCGTAGCGACCATAGACATGCGCTGCTCGCGCACGTCTTCGACGACTTGGCAGATAGGCTCGTCGAGCGTCGAGAGCGAGCCGGGAAGCGGCGGCAGGCGGTCCTCGAGCTCGGGCGGCTCCGAGCGGTGCGGGTCTGGCGTGGGCGCGATGCTCGACGGTTCGGTCGACACGTCGCCGCTGCCGATCTGGGTGAGGGACGACCCGCCAAACGTGCCGCCGCCGCTGACGCTGAAGGACGACGAACTCGCGTCGGACGCGACGTCATCGGCGGACGCGAATGCGGCGACCCGCTGCGCGACGGCGGCGGGGAACGACGAGGAGGAGCGAGGGGGCGAGGACGAGGACATGTCGACTTCCATCGGCGAGCCCTCGCGGTGATCGCGCGGCGGGCCGGGCTGGATAGGCCTGCCGATCGGACTCGTCGTCTGCAGCCTGGCAGGCCGGAAAGGCTTGGGCTCCGAGATGCTC
The DNA here is from genome assembly GCA_000826855.1 of Basidioascus undulatus. Classification (NCBI taxonomy): domain Eukaryota; kingdom Fungi; phylum Basidiomycota; class Geminibasidiomycetes; order Geminibasidiales; family Geminibasidiaceae; genus Basidioascus; species Basidioascus undulatus. The sequence goes on from JTLS01000454.1 coordinate 16,849, forward strand.
ATGCGCGAGCGCTGGCGCGACGTGGCGGCCAGCTGCGCACGCCCCTCCTTCTCGGCTTTACGCTCGCTACGAAGGGCGTCGAGGACGGCGTCCTGTCAATCCAAGCAAACGTTAGAGACATCGTCCCCGGGTCATTGGCGACGAGCGGCAACGTACCACAACGATATAGCTTCCTGTCCTGCCCACGCCCGCCGAGCAGTGCACCACGACCGGTCCATGGTCAGGCTCGGACAGCGCGTGGACCTCGTGCAGGAGAGGCAGGAGCGCGTTGGCGGTCCCGGGGATGTCGAAGTCCGGCCAGGCGACATACTGGAACTGGGTGACCTTGCGCCTCGGCTGGTCGGGGAAGCGGGAGTGGGACAGCCAGAAGATGCGCCGGATCGTCGTCTGCTCGTCCGGGCCCGCCTTGGGAACCGCGGCGGACAGGTCGAAGTTGAACCCGGACGACTCCTTGTCGACGTGCTCCTCGCCATCCGACGAGACGAGCTCGAGCTTGAGCGGGCCCATGTCGCCCGGCTGCCAGTACGGGCCGCACTTCGCCGTGCCGCCCTCACGCTGCTTCGTGAGCCTGTTCACCCAAGTTCAGCGTCAGTCCGCAATTGCTCGACGCCGGTCAAACCGTGAAATAAAACGTACATGACGATGACGCGCACGTTTTGCTCCCAGCAGACGGTCCAGAAGTCGCGGTAGGTCGCGTCCATCGGGCCTTGAGTGGCGATGTAGCGCCTGGCCTGCGGCGTGCCGGGCGGCGGGGAGCTCTCTTTGGTGCTGCCGTCGAGCGTGCCACCGATGGGGGCGTTCTCGCTCAGCCTCCGGATGGGGTGGATGAACGACGCGTTAACATAGTCGCAGTCGTTCCGACTGGCGCAGTGGAGCTTGACGCGCGAGTATTCCTGGGAGTGAGGCGAAGAATTAGCAATTCGGCGACATAATCGTGTCTCAGCTGCGGGGGGACGAACGAAGGGGAAGATGTTCCGGTATCTGTGAAAGAAAGGCAACAGCGTGTCAGTTCTCTTTTCCATTTTCCCGAACAGCTCAAGCGCCAACTCACCGGTTCTTCCCGCCAAGCTCGACGCCCGCGCCGATGCTGAAGGGGTGATAGCCTTCCCGTCCGCCCTGGCGGCGCTGCTGCTCGGCCTCCTCGAGGTTCTGCGAGCGGCTCGCGAGCCACTCCATGACGTCCATGAGCCTGCGCTGCTCCGAGACCTCGATGCGGTAGAACTGGCGCGCGAGCTCCTCGGCCGCGTCCTCGTCGCGCATGCGCACCAGCCGGCGCAGGAACGCGGGCAGCTTGTCCGCCTGCGCGACGACGTGCGGGGGAAACGCGAGCGGGATCCGCTCGGCTGGCATGCCCGTGGAGAGCTCGCGGTTCTGGCGGACGACGTCGACTGCGCAGATGACAGGGAGGTGATGTATGGGTTAGTGTGGGGAGCGATGTTGAAAACGAGATAGAAGAGAAGAGGAAGCGGGCCAAGAACGCACAGAACGGATTGGCAGCCGTCCGCTGCTCGCTGACGCTCATGGGCTTTCCACCTGCTTGAGAATCGAGAGGACCGTAAGCAGGACCGATGCCTGCGCTTTCGGGGAGGAGATTGTTCGGAATACCAGTAGACAGAGGGGCGGGGTTGTCCGGTGCTGCGCCGTCGGGGCCGCCGGCTGCCGCCAAGGGGAGGGAGAGCGAGTTGGTCGAGGCCGTAGTGGAGGTTTGCTGGAACGCCGCGAGCGGGAGGTGGCGCGGCTGGACAAAGACCCCGCTCGTCCCGCCACCCCCGCCGT
>JTLS01000455.1:0-26035 GCA_000826855.1 Basidioascus undulatus
AACCCTCGAACAGCGCCTCAATCGCCCAGTACGCCTCGGGGAGGGAGAAGTTGGGGAGTCGGATGGGCTGGGAGCCGAGGGGCCGGAGGGGACGGACGAGGGGCTCGGTGGCGCAGGGGGCGCAGGGGCAGGAGCGGGGGGAAAGTCCCATGGGCGGGGGACCTGTGGGTTCGCTTGGGGTAAGGAAGTTCAGGGGAAGAAGGAATTAAGGAGGGTAGGGACGGACGAGTGCGACGGGGATGAACCTGTGGTGCAAATCGGTCAGATATGGTGCAGGAGAAGGGAGGCGTGGGTGTGGGACCAAAGAAGGAAAACGAACCAAGTAGCCGCGACGACGACCCCCTTCCCCTTGTCCTGGTTCCGGATCGCCTCCCACTCCATCTCGATGTAGCTCGCGATGTACCGCAAGAAGGGGAGGAGCTCGGGGGCGCCGCCGGCTGCCATCGCAGTCTCTCGTGTCAGCTCACCAGTGAAGGGGTGGGTGGGGGAAAAGTGATGTGGGTGGGAGGGGTATGCGAGGGAGAGGGAAGGGACGCACTGGAAGTTGCGAGGACGGAGAGGAAGGAGAGGAAAGTGGAGGAGATGGACTTGTAGGTCTGCCCGCGGGGCGGGCAGGTGGTTAGTCCGTGGGATGTGGAAAGAGAGGAGGGGAGACGTACAGCAAGAGTTTTGAGTGATTTGGGGGGCATGGCGATTTCATAACCCCACTTGTCTATTCGGAGTCAGTTTAATGCTACGAGGGGGACAAAGAAGAGGGGAAGAGGGTGTGGAGGAAGAAGAGGAGACGCACAGACGAACAAGCTCATCCGATCAAGGGGGGGGTGCACGCCCTCATGCGCGCCTGTAAGCTTGATCACGTCCGCCGACACCTGACCGAGGGCGTCAAAAGCGCCGCTCGCCTGGGAGAGCCCGCCGAGGACCTTGCCCGGCAAGCTGGCGGGCGAGGAGAGGAGAAGCTGGGTGGGGTCGATGGTGGGGTTCAATCCCGGCCCCTCTCCCTCTTTCTTCTCCCCCTCCTTCTCCTCCGCCTCCTTCTCCTCCGCCTCCTCGTGGTTGAGGTAAAGCAACTTGCACTGCCCGTCGTCATCATGGCAGTGGGCGGTAGCGGCCGCGGCATCCTCCGCTTTGAGCCGGCAGATGACTTCGTTCGCCTCTTCCGGGCGTAGCAGCGCGCGCTTGAGCTTCTTGAGCGTCCCCGGGCTGAGTGCGGGCACGGCGGGCGCCTTCTTTGCGTGTGCGTGCGCGCGCGTCGCGGACACGGTCGGCTGCGAGGCGGATGGAGGGTGAAGGACCGTTTTGAGCGCTGTGGCGTTGCGCTGGATTTGCGCTTCGTGCCGCGTTGGGCGGGCAGCGGGGCGCGTGGGAGAGGGGGAAGTGGTTGGGTATGCAGGGGAGGAAGGGAGGGAGGTGCGCCGGCTGAAGAGGTTGAGCGACATCCGGCGCGGGCGGTTAGCGGGAGGGGGGGACGCCGGGCGGTCCGCGTCGATCGAGGAGGGAGGAGCAGCCGTCATCCTGCGCTATGCCACGCACAACCACAGCGCTAGAGCTCTACGTAACAAAGGGTGTGATGAACGTTTATGGTTGAGAGTGAGCGCTGTGGGAACTTGTGGAATCGAACTGCGTACCGTTTGGCGAGGATAGGGGCTCAGGGGCGCTGCTCGGGCTCGTGCGTCTTGTCGGGCCCCCTCCGCCATGGCAGCCACGATCGGCGGCATTTTGGGCTAATGGAAGGGGTGTTTTGGTGGGCGTGTTTGGGAGTCGCTGGTGAGTGTAGAAGCGTGAGGTGAACGGGAGCATCTGCGATTGATCTGCGATAAGAAGGGGAGAGAAGAAATCAGCCGCGGCGCGTCCTCGGCGCGTGCACCGATTCTGCCCCAGCCCTCCCGCTGCGACTGCAGGTACACACTACGGGTGCATTTCTCAACATTACTCAATGTCAGACAATAGAGCCATGATGAAAGAATTGCTAGTGGGAGCAGAACAACAGCACTCTGCGACACTGACGGCGAACCCCACACCATCCGCGGTCCGGCGTCTCCTCCCGCCCACCTTGGCCCACATCGCCGCCTCGCTCGTCTGCCCCCTGCCGCTCTCCTCTCGACCCGCATTCGCCCATCCAGGCTGCCCAGATGCCTCCATGTCCTCCCCGCTCCTCAGGCGTGCCTTAGCAGCGTCTGCGTCTTCCTCATTACGCCCGCACTCCCCCTCCATCTCTCTCCTGCCCGCGATCCATGTCGCGCGCCGCCGCAAGTCCACCAAGCTCAGCGACCTCCCCAGCGCGCGGAGGACGACGGCCGCTTTGCCCGACGAGTTGAGGGCGCTCGACGAGGAGGGGAAGCCACTCGAGCCCTTGAGGCAGTATCTGGAGGGCGGGCTGGGGAAGGTGAAGCGCGGGAAGGCAGAGAGGAGGGTGGTGAAGGGGGAGGAGAAGGGGAAGGGGAAGGGGAAGAAGGGGAAGGGGAAGGGGAAGGGGAAGAAGGCGAAGGCGGAGGTGGAGGAGAAGGAGGAGGAGGGGTTGGAAGAGACTAAGAACGGTGAGCTCCTTATACGTCTTCTAGTCCTCCTAGACACCCCGCGCACTGACACCTTGATGCCTCCTCACCTTCAGAACCACCCCCCTCCCGCTTCCCTCCCCGCGGGCCTCCTCCGCCTGGCTACGACCCCGAATCCCCAACGCACAGAAGTGAGATGCTCGATACCATCGTCGAAGCGATACAGCACTGGCCAGACGCGCTCGTCCTCACCCGCGTCGGGTCTTTCTACGAGGTTGGTCTTCCCTCCTGCCCCCTCCCCTCTCCTTCCCCCATTCCTTCCCTTTCCCCCTCTTTTTGTCTCCCTTCTTTCCCCTTTCCTCGACTTCGCCTGCTCACCCCCACACCCCTCCCCAGGCCTATTTCCACCAAGCCCACGAGCTCTCGCGCATGCTCTCCTTCGCCATGGCGCGCAAGTCGCACTCCGAGCCGCCGATCATGATGGCCGGCTTCCCGCACGGGCAGCTGGCCAAGCACGTGCGCACGCTCGTGCTCGAGCACAAGCGGCAGGTTGCCATCATCGACCAGTTCGACAACGAAGTCCCGGGCAAGATCGTCAGGCGCGTCGTGAGGGTCGTTAGTCCCGGAACGCTGATTGACGAGGTCGGGCTGGACGTGCGTCTTCTAACCACCAACACTTCCTCTTCCGCCCTCTTCCTCTCCTTCCTTCTCACTCTTCTAAAAATACTCACACTCGGTGGATCTGCCAGCCATTCAGCAACAACTTCCTCCTCGCCCTCTCCCCCTCGCCCACGGACTCAGACCCCTCCGCGCTCGGCCTGGCATGGACAGATGTCTCGACGGGCGAGACGTTCACCGAGCACGGGACGCTCGCGCGCCTCCCCGACTTCCTCGCGCGCATCACCCCGCGCGAGATCGTCCTGCCCTCCACCTTGCAGCCCACCTCCGCCTCCGACCCGGCACAGCCACTCCTCGCGTTCCTCAACACTAGCACAGCAACCGCCGACACAGTCGCGCTGTTCTTCGCTTCCCCCACTCCCTCTTCTTCCTCCTCCTCAACCACCTCCGCCTCCGCCTCCTCCGTCTCTTCTGACGACGACTCCGCCGAATCCCTCGCCATAACCCCCTCCGAGCATTCCGCCCTCGCGCTTCTCCAAGCGCGCGTGCGCGACGCGATCCTCGAGCATCCACCCGAAGTCGCTCCCGCGCCGAAGGCGGCCGAGTCTGCGCGGCTCGAGCTCGACGCGCAAACGATCCGCGGGCTCGAGCTGAGGCAGACGATGCGCGAGGGCCGCGCGGCGGGGAGCCTAATGAGCGCCGTGAGGAGGACGGCCACGCGCGCAGGGGCGCGGCTGTTTGCGGATTGGCTGTGTTCGTCTTCCCTACCCCTTCTTTCTTTCGGGGCGAGATGTACTGACAACTATGAGAGATGTATGAACAGGTGCCCCCTCCGCCCACCTCCCCACTATCGCCTCCCGCCACGCGATCGTCGCCGCGCTCCACGCGCGGCCGCACCTACGGCAAGACCTACGGGACGTCCTCTCAGCAATGGACGACGGCCCGCGGGTGCTGCAGAGGTTCCTTTCGGGGCGGGGCAAAGCCGGGACGCTCCTGCAGCTCAAGAACGTCATGCTCCGGACGGAGGAGGTTGTCGTGCGCCTGTGGGAGGAGATGGATCTCGACAGCCGGAGCGAGGCGCAGGGCGGGTGGAAGGACTTGACGGAGCTGCTGGGGAGGTTTAGGGATGTGGGGGGGCTCGCGAAGAAGATCGAGGGGAGCGTCGTGGAGGAGGTGTTGCAGCGGAAGGAGATGGAGCAGGAGCGCCTGGCGGAGGAGGCGGAGGCTGCGTCGGCTTCGGCTGTTGAGGATGGGTCGGAGGAGGGGGAGGAGGAGGACGAGCCCCGCACCGCTTCGCCGAAGAAGAAGAGCGCAGCCAAGAAGAAGGAGGAGGGCGCGGGGGACCCGAAGTGGCTGGACGACTATGAGCGGTCCATCCGGAGCGAGTGCGCTGCGTTTCTTTCGCTATACCGCACACGCTCGCTGGTTGGGTGAAGGGCTAACGAGAACACCGACACCAACACCCACAGCCACTCGCCCTCCTTCGCCGCGCTGCACGCGGAGCTCGACGCGCTCTACGCCCAGCGCGGCGAGCTGCTCGCTTCCCTCACCAAGAAGCTCGGTGCGTGTCTTCTTTCGCTCTTCTTCCTCGCTTCACCCTCCTTCGTAGTCACGTCCCTGAAGCCGGCCCCTTCCCCTCCTAGTCCCGCCCCACTTGCGCACCAAGCGCCACATCGGCCTGCGCAGCACCGCGCGCCTAGGGCACCACGTGCACGTCCCACGTGACTCGGACTTCGCTGCGATCAAGGACGACCCGCAGTGGCGGCTCGTCTCGAGCACGGGCTCGGGGTCGAACTACGCCGCGAGCTACTACGTCCCGGTGCGTTGTGTCTTGTTGATGTCTGTGGTGCACAAGGGTGCTGAAATCGGAGAGCGCAGGCCTGGTTCGAGCTCAAGAAGCAGATCGTCGCGCTGCATGAGGACCTGGAGAAGGCGGAGAAGGAGACGTTCAAGGAGTTCCAGAAACAAGTGGGTCGCTTTCAGTCCTCGTTCTCGGGTCACAAGGTGTCAGTATCCCTGACGCTGATACGCTCTGCGATCGCAGCTCGCGGACGCCGCCGACGCCTTGCGCAACAACAACGCGCTGATCTCCGAGATCGACGTCCTGCTCGGGTTTGCCGAACTCGCGCAGCAGCTGCGCTGGGTCCAGCCGACCATGAACGACAGGTGCACATTATGTCGATATTTGTCGAACATCGCACGCTGAACAAACCCTGCACCTGCAGCCGCGCGTTTACGATCAAGGCCGGCAGACACCCGAGCGTCGAACGCGCGCTTAGCAAGTCCCTCCAGGCGTTCACGTCCAATGACGCACACCTCGACGAGGCGTCCCGGATCCGCGTGATCGTCGGTCCGAACATGGTGCATCTGCGTCTGCGTCTCCTTGCCGCACCTACATAAAAAGAAATTAGAATCTGACAGGCACCTCGCGTGTGCGCGATGACAGGGCGGGAAGTCGACCTACCTCCGCCAGAACGCAATCATCGCCATACTGGCCCAGGGCGGGTCGTTCGTCCCCGCTGATCACGCCGAGATCGGCCTGGTCGACCGCATATTCTCTCGCATCGGCGCGAGCGACGACCTTGCGCAAGGCAAGAGCACCTTCATGGTGCGTGTTCTCCCACCCAGTCCTACGGTTCTGTTGCACCTGCTTACACCCTGACGTCCTGCAGGTCGAGATGAGCGAGTCGGCGGAGATCTTGAAGGGTGCGACAGAGCGGTCGCTGGTGAGCCTCCCCTTCCTCTTTCCATCGAATGTTTGGCTACGAGCTTGCTCTGATCCAAGACGGCTTGCTCTTCGCTCGTGCAGGTGATCATGGACGAAGTTGGGCGAGGCACGACGTCCTCGGACGGCCTCGCCATCGCCTTCGCCATCCTCAAGCACCTCCTCAGCATCAACCGCTCGCGCACACTCTTCGCCACGCACTTCCACCAACTCGCCGACATGCTCGGGCACGGCTCACCCGCCGGCCTGGCGGAGGGCGTCGAGTTCTTCTGCACTGACATTGAAGAGGCGGAGGTGCGACTCGGCCTTTTCTTCTCGCTTTTCGTTCCCCAGCTGACTTCTTTCCCTTGCAAAATCTCGCGCATCGCAGGACGGCAGCTTCTCCTTCACGCACACCATCCGGCCGGGCATCACGCGTGACAGCCACGGCCTGCGAATCGCGCAGCTCGCGGGCGTACCGCCTGAGGTGATGCGGGTCGCGCGGAGCGCGCTGGAGGCCATCCGGGAGCGCGACGGGGCGGAGAAGGCGTGGTCGTCGGAGGAGGTGGGGCGGCTCAAAGACGCTACTGACCTGCATCGGACGTGAGGATCTCGGAAGCATCGCATTGTCACCACTGTTTACCTGGACGAACATCTCTCGCATTCTCGCAATTTGTACTGTTTTGTTGTCGCACACATCATGCAGCACTATCGCATTGCCGGTTGGATGGTCCTCCAGATACAGTCTTCCCTTGTAGCACAACTACACCCCTGATACCCGCAATACGTATATGGGTTTTTGGAGGTGTGCGCCCTGTGATCGCGTAAGTCTTACGGCTTCGCGTTTCTCGTGGTATATTAGGGTTCTATGCGGGTGTTTCCTTTCGATCCGCCATTCGGTTGAGTTTGTGGGCCTCACGGTCATGCTTTGAATAAGTTGTTGAACCGACTTGGGGAATTGCAACCGTGGACAGTTCCTTAAAGGGGGGGAGGCGGTAAAAAGGGGGAGGCGGTAAAAAGGTCATTCCCTTCCCATACGGTAAAGCTGTATCGTCCATTCAAAGGGTGGAGCGCTGGTGTTTTAATCCCCCGAAATCATACGCTGAGATTGGGGCTTCAGAGTTGCTCAAGTAGGATCAGTGCGTGCGCGTGTCAGACGGTCTCGCGTGAGGCAAGTATGGATGGGGGCGAGGACGGTACTCGTCAACAAGTCCTGATTCTCCTTTCGTCGCCAACTGTCAGTGTCACTGTCTGCCCTCCTGTTCTATTTCTTGAGGCGAGTACCATCTGGGTTCGAGACGTTCGAGTGTGCAGCCTGTACGCAGTGCACAATCGCACATTCGGCGTAGCGAGGTTTACAGTGGCTGGGGGGCTATGCTTGAGCTGAATGCAGAGGCACGTGTTTTAAGGATTTTTTACATTGTTTGAATGTGCTTCACTGACACCGGGATTTGGACACGTGAGTACTGGCCTCCTTGGGTGTGCTCCTCACCGCTATGGCCACGCACACTCGCCGTGTCCCCTCCCCTCCGTCCTCCTGCCCCATAACGCCCTTCCTTGTATGAATTCCAGGCCACATAATACCAATACATCATACAAGTGGTCTCAATGTGGTTCCCCATCAAGCGCGTACGCGGGCAACCAGACACGAGAGTGGGCATGTCACGCAGCCAGGCCAGACGCGTCCTGTGCAGTAAATTGCGCTGGGGAACTATCCTTCACGGAGGGGTACGACACACACCCTTATACGGCCGGGTCCGGGCCAGGACACCCGTCTCTCGAGGTTCCTGGGCCCGCGACCCGCTTTGGTGTCCAGTGCCCACGTTCGCGTCCCAGCCTTTTGTCCGAGCCCTAACATTCCATCGCCTCACGGTACCGCAAGGGCGCCAAGCAAGCGACCTCAGCCTCGCTCTCTGCCATTACCAGACCATTAACGAACCTAAACTCTTGAATACGACCATGCCGCCAGCGAGGTCGTGTTAGACAAGCTAAAGCGTGACACCTGCCTTCAAAATGGCTGAGGATACCTAGGCGGATGTCGTGCTCTGAACGGAGAAAGCACAACGGGTTCGGGGCGGTCCCAGCGAGTCCTACTCGGCTCTGTTGTAGCAGACGGGTCCCATCTAGCAGTGTGGGTCTTTGCTGTCGTTCCTCAGTTCCCCCTTTCGAGACGGAGATGCCCCAGCGTGCATGAAGCTGGGCGGAACTGGCAGCTGGGCGGAACCGCCAGTTCCGCCCAGCTTCTCAGAACCAGGTTGAAACTGAGAGTAGGTCGGAGAATGCGGCTTATCCTCACTTACAATGCATGAAATCTCCTGAAGAGAGGTGAGACCCGTGCCCGTCGACGAGGTCGTGTAAGCGCACCCGGAACAAAGGTCGGGTTCGAGCTGGCACTCTGGCAGCGCGGATCGTCAGAGGCTCCCTAAGAATGCAGCACGGCGCGCGCTCCAGCTGGCCTTGGCTCAAAAACGACCACGGCGGCTGTGTAAGGGAGCGAGCGCCTACACGTGATCCCCCCGATGCGGAGACAGGGTGTCAGAGGGGATTGCTGTGCCGTCTGCGCTCCTACTCGCGCGTACCAGAGCCGTCTCTAATCGCCTCTTTTCACGAGTTCGCTGCGATGGTGGGAAGGGAGGTTTTAGAGAGGAAGGGAGAAGAGGATGATGGGGTCCAGAGGGAAGCTGTGCGCAGGCTGTAGACGAGCTGGCGACAGCGAAGTTCTGAAATTGCTTCCGCTCGCCCGGCACCGCCCTCCCCCATTTTTACCCTAATGAAATGGAATGTTAATCATAGCAAGTTCGGAGCGGTAAAGGCAGGAAATCTGTTATTCCGGCAGAGTCCCGGTAGAATTAGAAAGTAACCACAGGCGAAAGAGGCCAATATCGCGACGGGCGGGATGCCTTTCGACTTACTTGGCACTACTGACCATCACAGGCTATGCAGATTCCAGTTCAACGACACACTGTCTTAACCTTTATTCAACCAACCAAGGGATATAACTTGACCGACAGCCAAACAACGCAGCGGGGTCTCTAGAGAAGCAGCATTTCATCGCATCCGCGTCCTAAAGCTCCATTCGCATCTTCTCGCCCCATCTGTCCTCTAACCAAGCTCTCAACCAGATCCCCGCCTTCTTGATAGCAAAATCCCCCTTCAGATCATCATTCAGGCACAGAAGCGCCGTGTTCGCCCGCGCGCGATGGACCAGCTCGAGCTGGGCCTGCGCAGGGCTCGTGATGGACACGAAGCGTGAGGGAGTCGCGCCGAGCGCGTACGCGTAGCGCTGCAGAAGGCGGAGGACGAATGCGCGTGGGTTGGGAGGAAGGGGAGAAGTATCGGAGGTCGGGGAGCGGAGTTCCAGGGGAAGGTATGCGGGTGAGGGATTGGGGTCGGTAGGGGATGAGGTGGGCGGTGGGAGGAAGGCGGATATACCAGATGCGCCTGTCGCGCTCAGAAGCGCGGAAATGACTGGAAACCATCTCAGTCAGTCCAAAAGCTTAAAATTATGAGAAAGAACGCCGAAGGCTTACCGTGGTCGCCGCATCGTGGCTTGTCCACTAGGAGCCACCGGAAGAGCGCGTACGCGGGTTCCCCATCAGTGCCGATACAGTCGTTGCGCTTGAGGATTCCACGCGAGGGCCACGTCCCCGAAGCCTCGGCAGTCAAGTCTGGGAGACCTTCGACTTGGGGAATGTTGTTACCCTGTGGGAGGGGGAGGTACGACGTCGGGTAGCCATCTTGCGAAGCTGCGGCAGGAAGTACGTCAGGAAACCGGTGCTGTACGAAGGGCAAATGTACTGTTAAGAATCACAGATACGCACTGAAGATGTACTCGGTGTCACCCTGCAATTCGGGGTTCTTCGAGCCCGGCGGTCTTAGCCCGGCTGCTCGCATCTCCTCCTCAATATGCGATCTCCCCTCCCGCTTGGGCCAAACGAGCTTGATCTCCGGCACTGTCTCCTCTCCGCCCAGCTCCTCCCACATAGCCTTCTTCGCCTCCTCACCAATCCACGCGTTCACCCCGCCCCACTTCGCGACAGCCCAACTCCAGAGGAGCGCCTCGCGGTGGCGCTCGATGACGAAGTGCGTGGCGAGGAAGATCGTGTGCACCTCGGGCACGTCCTTGTTCGAGCCCCGGAAGCGATTCAGCGGGGTGGAGGTGAAGGTATCCTGGAAGACGAGGGACGCTTCGTGCAGGAGTGAGAGGGAGAGGGAACGGGCGTTGTGGGCTAGGGCCATCGGTGCCGTTCCGTCAGCGCTCAGCGACACTTCCACCCCTCACTGTCTACCAACGCACCTAGATAGGGGCGTCGACGGCGCCCGAAACGTTCGTCTGGAACACCGTCAGCATGGCTCATGGATGTCGTAGAAAGCCTTCAGAAGGACGTACTGAGCAAGAGCCCGCTCCAAGCCAGCGCCCGCCACTCGCCTGTTCCTGCCTGGTTCCCGCCGTCCGAGCCCTGCACGAGCAGATCAGGCTGTATCCGAAAGACTTTCCGACAGCGTTAGATTATGTTGTGAGCTTGAGCGGTCCGAGAGGAACTCACCTGGCCCATACAGCGACGAGTGGAACGCTGAGGGCGGGAGGGGCAGCGCAAGGAACTGGTCGTCGTTGAAAGCAATGCTGCAGAGCGTGGGGAGTTAGCTTCCCGGAAGCAAGAGGCTGAATTACGATAGAAACACACATGTTGTCTGAGACTTGTGCAGGGTCGAGGTTCGCTAGCTGGCTCTCGATTGCGAAGCTGTTGAACGACGGGAGCGCTCGCTCGCGCCAGCCGGTGAGGTCGATCTCGGACATGTTTCCCGAGGGAGTGATCGGTCGAAAGAAATCATGATCTGAAATGGTCTATCAGACAGAGTAACGCATCGTCAAACAAAGGGAGCATGACGTACGATGATGCAGCAGAAGACGCTCCTCGCCTTCGCCCCGTTCCTCCTCCAGCGCGTCGAGGTCCAGCCACTGCGGTACCTGTGCGAGCCGCTTCCCCTCCGTATCCGTTTCATTAAGGCCGGCTGCACCATACCCGTCGGGCACGTCCATATCGGCGGTGACGAGGTGCCATGTGCTCGAGCTCGGCCACGAAGCCGTCGCCGCCTTCGCGGCGCGCATCGAGTGCCGCAGCTCGTCATGGTCCCGGAACTGCTTCTCGGCAGGCCGCACGCTTTTAGCTGGCGTGTGCTTCTCTCGGACGGCCCGATGGAGTGGGTCGCTGTGGGCGAACACGGGAAACGTTGGGTCAGCGCGGGGCATGAGAAGTACGCAAAGAAGACGCTGGCTCACGAGCCGTTGACCCAGAGCCACGTGAGGTCTACCCTCGGCTCCGACAGCTTAACGTCCATGCACGTGCCGGCCCAGCGGCCGCGCCCGATCCACTCCTCGAGGCATTCGTCCGTGATCGCCTCGTGCGCCTGTCTGGCGCGTACCTGCGCGTCCGCGACGGCGGGCGGCACGGGCTTGAAGAGGCGGTAGAAGTTCTCGGGGTCGGCTGCGGGCACGTACGCGGACTCGGGCGGCTCGGGGGGTTCCGCTGGTGATGGTGGGCTGAGGGGAGCGGGGGAGGACGAGGACGAGGCGGAGAAGAAGACGGTGGGGACGACGCGGAGGAGGAAGAAGAGCGAGCAGAGCCCGCCGAGGGCGATGTAGACTACGCGCTGAAAGGGCGGAGTGAGGTGGACGAGTAGGGTGTGCGGTGATAGAGGGCTTGGTGGACGTGCGGAGGACGAAGTGGGGGGTGTGGAAGGATCCTGGGAGAGGGGTATGTAGTCCGCTGTGGGAGCCATGGGGTCTGCAACTGGGGAGTCAGCGCATGTTTACAGCGGCTCAAAGACGACCAAATCTTACCTCGAGAACGAAAGGGTATCGTGCGATCCTTAAAGCGGTGCGTATCCGGGGTATCGAGGCGTCGCGAAGACGCTGATGAAACGGAGGCTGTTGATATGGGAAGGTCAGCGTCGACGTCCGTGACGATCGGCTCTTAGTGTATGATCGAGAGTGAGCGATGAGCAGAGAGTCTCGAAAGACTGTAGAGCTGCTTTTTCCACATCGATCGAAGGAGAGAGGATTGCCAAGCACTCGGTGCGAGTTTCGAGAGGAGTTGAGCAACGGTAGCGCATGTGGTGCGGCGGACCACACATCGATGTGGAGTAGGCGAACAGCTCTGCACCTCTGGCTCATAGGGAAAACAAGTTTGGGACTCACGGGAGGAAGAAGAGGTCGCAAACACAGATCTACGTCGAAGATGATGATGGTTGAGTCCATCGACCACCTGCTGCTTCTCCGTCTTCTCGTCCCGGTCCTGGAGCTGCTCGTGTGCCATGTTCTGCAATTGCCGTCGACACCGCTCCGCCGGGCGCCGTGGCGCTGTATTATGCGCCAAGATCGCCGCGGCAATGCGGCAGACTGCTCCGGCGTCGACCGACGCCCGAGGTTTGACAGAAATGACGGTGCACAAGCGATGCACCTGAAAATATGGTAGATGGTTACGTAATGGCGGGTATTGCCTGCTTCGCCTTGGTGTCCTCAAGTGTTGGTTCTCGTCCGCAGGATTCAGTTGCACACGGAGAACAAAGCAAGAGCAGTGCAATGCGTCAAAGACTACTCAAGGAGGAAGTGTACAAACAGACCCATCAAAAACGGGAGATAGGCAGGATCAAAGCAGTTTACAGCAGCTGCGAACGCCCAAAAAGTCAAGAAGAGTGCAGGCAACACCATGGGTACAAGCAAGCATGTGGGAAAACAAAGAGGCAAGAGGGGTACAAGAGTTAGAGAAACGGAAAGGCCGGCGACGCAAAGCCACCGTAGAACGAATGTGTGTGTATGCTAGCAATGCAAGTCCGTACAAGTCCGTGCGGTGGTTTTATATGTGGATATCGGAACGACGCGGGGACGTTGGGTCCGACGGTCTGGTGGGAAGACGGGGTATGTGTGCAACTAGGTGTGAAGGATGAGGGGGGCAAGTTCGGATGGGAATAGGAGTGCGGTATGTTAGTGTGAGGGTTCGATGCTCGAGGTCCATGCGGCTGTGCTGGGCTTCCGAAGAGAAGAAAGGGACATAGAGGGAGGAATTGTCCAAGCGATTAGCTGAAAAGGAGTTGACGATAGTGGAAGTCAGCACTGGGCGAGAGGCGGACATAGACTCTGCGCTAGCGACTCACCCGGAAAGATTCGTCTACAAGTCCTCCCTACCCATCGCCGGCGGCCCATGCCCGCTCTCACTGACGCCATGCGGCCTGCCCAGCCTGCTCGGACGCTCGCCCTCCCCCTGCCAAGCATGCGACGGTGGCGGCCCCCTCCAGCTGCCCGCCCTTCGCGTGCCCGCACCCTCCCACCGCGGATACCCCTGCGGGTATGCCTCGGGCGCGAGCGGCTGGGGCGTGACAATCTCGATGCGGCTGTGCGGGCTGTGCGGGGCGCCGCGGCGCGTGCCGGGCGACGAGTACGACGCGAACGAGTTGGAGTCGGCGAAGCCCTCGTCCGAGGACGCATTCGAGGAGCCCGGCGTGCCGCCCCGGGACGACGAGCGCGGGAGGGAGAGGAGCGCCTCGCTCGCGCCCGTGCTCCGGCGGCGGTGGTGCTCGTAGGACACGAGCGCGGGGGAGGGGTAGCTCAGCGGCATGGACGCGCGCCGCATTTCGGGAGGGTTAAGTGTCGAGGATGCGGAGGACTGGGAGGGGGGAAGGGTCGGCGGAATAGGCGGTACCCAGTCGTAGTCGTCCGAGTCGACCCGCGCAGCTTCGGCCGCTGCGGCAATCTTGCGCTGACGGCGCCATCGGTATATCCGGTAGAGGATAAACAGCGCGATGAGCGCTGCCGCAGCGGAGACGAGGCCTACGCCGACGGGCGGCAGGCCGCCGGTAGAGGAGCGGCCTGCTGCGTCGACGGGCGAGGAGTGGGAGTCGGAGCCGGAAGAGGGCGAGGGGATCTTGTCTCCGGCGTCTGTCGCAGCGGCAGCGACTGCGGTGAACTGCTGCCGTGAAGGGGGTTAGACATGCGGACTTGTCGGTCGGGGACAGCGGGCAAGGGGGACGCACGGATGTGGATTCGGCTAAAGAGGAAGGGGAAGCGGAGGAGGCGGTGGAAGATGTGGCGGTGGAGGACGATCGGGCTGAAGAGACGGAAGCGGTGCTCGCTGTGGACGAGGCAGCCGCCGTGCTAGCCATTCGCGAGGCCGAGGACGAGCTCGCCGCTGTGGGCGTGGCCGTTCGGGCTGAGGTCGACGATGACGAGACTGCGGAGCTCATCGTCCGAAATGTAGCCTACGCGATCGGCGGTGGGCGGCAGAGGCAACGAGAGAAAGTCCGATCGACAGCCTGGAGGACGGCGAGACGAAGATGTTCGATCTGCCGAGGTTATAGGCTGGGTGGTGGTCGAGGGGATAGGATGACGGGAGACAACAAGGACTGGGAGAACGGAGGGAAGGACTGGTCGTCGATGGGTGTAAGACGAGTGGAAGTTGTACAAGCCGAAGCAGGGAAAAGGAAGGTCAGTTCAGGACATTGCTGTTTTGGCGACCGAGACAAGCATAGTAACTGCGGGCGCTTTCACGCAGCTCCACCGCTGTCCCCCACATTCTCGCCCACCTAGCCGTCCCGCATCGGAAAAGTCAAGCATGGACTCACCGAAAGAAACGGGTGAGTGTCGGCTGAATGGGAGGAGGAGGAGGATGCGGAGGAGATGATGAGGGCGATGAGGAGAGCCTCGAGGACCACTGCCGCGTGCCGCACGGTCTTCCACTCATTTTGGGTGGAGGCGCGGACGGCTCGCGGACGCCGCGCGGAAAGCGATGTTGTAATTCGGCGATCATCTGGCATTCTCCATTCGCAGGCGGTGCAGGCCACTCCCTTCCACAACTTCGCATCCTCGCTCTAGGCCGCAGTTCTTTCAGCAGAATGGATGAAATACGCAACGACTCCGCAGCGGAGAAGTTCGCATTGAAAGAAGACGTCGTACTGTATTACATAGCGCCGGGTTGGCTCCTATTGGCTCTGCCCGGTTGTCCGGTGCCGATCACTCAGCCTGCCGAGTGTCGATCACATCGAATGTGAGAGTTGACATTTTGTGGCATCCCGCTTTCACAGCCACAGATCTGTGTCTTGACGGCGAACCAAAGCGGTGTATGACCAGACGCAGGGAGAACAGATTGTACCTTACATAGATCCCGGTCGTACGGCCCCGGCAGCGTGCCCCAGACAGCCGCTGGCCGCCCGTTTCCCGCAACTCTACAGCGACCTGTTGCACACGGAGGATACACCCGTCATTCGAAGTCTTCAAGGTAGATGACAAATTTCTGCACCTATTAAAAGGGATGAATGGCTGCTCCTGGTCAGAGGTCGGCAAAGCAGCTGCGTTGTTGATATGCTTTCAAATCCTACACAGGCCCAGTGGCTCTGCCACAGTGCCAGCCTGTCCTCCCCAGGCACTCAAAGGTCAGGCAAAATGTACCGAATGTTCCTGGAGTAATTTTAATTCTCTTTTGAGATCCTGGATGCCCATGCCATGCGGAAACAGTATGCCGCATTGTTTTCTGGGGCAGGCAACGGTCAACCACGCAGGGACTCCGGGCTCTCTGGCTCCGCATTGGCTGCTCTATATTGCACAGGTGTCTTCTGTCCACATCACTTTTTCCACATTTGCTAAAAATATCTGCCGCATCATTCTCCGTCGGAATCTGCTGTGACGCTAGCTGGCTCTGCCGTACTCTGTCCCCGAGCCTGCGCAGCTGCCGGGCGCCTCGAAGCATAGCTGGGCCTCAGATAGCTTTTAAGAAGCCAAAAGTAGCATCATCTAAAATATGAAAGCATAGATTGTTTGTTACTTGAGGTAAGACCCTTTAGTATGCCCATGAGGGCGGCACTCCATGAAGTCCTGCACGCTCGGGACTACTTGGGACATGGCCTCTGCAGGGCCATCGAGTGCAGCACACTGTGAATTGGTAGAGCTTGTGTGCAAAGGATTGAGGTACTTCGCCTCAAGGTCTCGCATTATCACCAAACCCCCAGCAAGGAAGCCACGGTGATGGAAGTCTCGCCATGCTCAGTGACCGCGCTGCTGAGCTGCCGTGTCGATTCCGGGAACAGGGTAGGAAAGAATAGAGAGTACCTCTAAGAGGGCACCAGAATGTACTCAAAACCACTTCACAAAGGAGATTGAAGGATGTGTGGAAATTCCCTATCTTGGTGCTCGCCGCTATTTGACATGCCCGGCGTTCAAGTTGCCTTGCGCTCCCCCATGCTGAAGGCATTCCTTCTCGACTGGCTTATCATCAATCATAAAAGTTCATATAACACATACCATGTTTCAGCACCGCTCGATCGTTGTACACACGTGCATATATTCCTCGTTCGCCTGGGTATCCATTGCTTGCTTATGCAGCATTCGCGCGCTTGCGTTCGCAGATCGTTCGAGGATGATTCGGACTATGCCCACCTCTGACCGTTCGAAAATACCTCCCTTCTTTGTGCGGCGTTTCCTTGTGTAGCTTTGGCGGTTCGGCATTTGGCCTGCATTCACGCGTTCTCATGTCGTTCGCTGCTCGTCCGCAAAAACAAAACCTCCAATGCCAGCCAGCCCTTGATCCCCTTTTCTTCACACACTCACTTCCACTCACTTAAGTAGTGCTATTCTTTTAGTTGAGCCATATGCCCTAGCCAACACACCTTGCCTTCGCCCCATGGTCCTCAACGCACTCGAGGTAGTCGATCTTGACCCCTGGCTGGAGGACGTGGTCAAGCTCGACACGCAAACGTGCTGCCGCCTTTTCGCCTCTACGAGCTCCCTGAATACCATCAAGGAATTTGAATAACAGGTCAAGCTTTGACTGGCCAAGCCCAACGGCGTGAGAACATCAACACTCGCGGAGTGGCGCACGTAGTGCTCGACCCGCTCCTCCCGATCTTGCAAAATGAGCGCGATTCCCTCGAGCACTTCATGAACAAGGACGGCCAAGATCTTCGGAGGAGGTTCACCGCCCTGGAGGTGTTGAAGCGCGCTTGCGTACAGGAAGAGCGCAAGACACCCGTCGACAGCGCTTGCGCGGCTGAAGGGCATCCTTGCCCAGGGCACACGGGAGGTTGAGGAGATCACTGCGAGGTATGCCAGGGCAGCCCCACGAGCTCGGGAGATAATCCGGTTCTCGGACGAACTGTTGCATCGTGGACGGGAGATCCTTGCCGCCGTTAAAAGTGGTAACTGAGGTGCGCATGTCGAGCTGTGCCTTCGCCTATTCGGAAAGGTTGCAGAGTGGTTGACTTACGGAAAGCGACCTATATATGGTATTGCTTTAGGGCCCTTGCTTATCTCCGGTGCGGCTCAGCAACCGTCTATATTGCCGAAGGCGGCTGTACAGCTGCAGGTGCAAATGTAGGCAAATGGCGCATTTGATTGTCGAACACGACCGCCTGTCACAGTCGGTGACTGCAGAGGTGGGACGGGCCTGTCTGTCCTTAGGTTTGGAGGCTTGCACTTCAGCACTTGTGATTGACCGTCTTGCAGGGTGAACGAGAGCAGTTGTGTTTGCGGTCAAGCTTATCAATGATACAGGAAGCGGATCTCAGACAACATGGTGTTATGTGTTGCAATTCGAGGTCTAGGCGAACAAATATGAAAAACAGAACGACGTGAGTACAGTTCTGTGAAGCTTCCTGTGCAGGAGCATCAGCATTCACGAGAAAGACATTGCATCAAGCATTTGAGCAACTCACCTCACTCAACGGTGATGCGCTGCGCAGCGGGCGCCTGGACCTTCGGGTACGTCAGCAACGCGGAGGACGCCGTCCTCAAGCCTGGCCTTGATCTCCTCCGACTCGAGGCCCTGCGGGACCGGCAGACTGCGCGCGAACGAACCAAAACGGCGCTCGTGGACGATGTGCGCGCTGTACTTGCTCGTCACGGACTTAGTGGTCTCGCCCGAGACAGTCAGATCTCAGACGCCCGCCGTCGAGATTGATGGGGACGTCCTCCTTCTTGAGGACGGGAGCTCAAGAGTTGCAGTGATGTTGTTCTTTCCCTCGTGCACGTACAGTATGTAAAGGTAATCAGCGGATAGCCGCCGCATGCACAGGGCCGGAGTTAGAGAGGAAGAGAAACGCGCAACTCACTTGGAGCGAAGGAGCGCCTTCGTGGGTAACAACTGCTCGTGGTTGTTGCGGGGAGCGCCACCAGAGCTCTGGGCGATAGCCTGGCCGAAAATGCGCTGGAAGTCCGCAAAGGGATCGGTGAAGATGAGGGACATTGTGGTGCGTTAAAAAGCGATGTGTGCGCGAATGCGAAAGCGGATGCGTGTGGGCGCGAGTGTGAATGTGGTTGGGGTGACTGAATTGACCTCCAGCAGGTGATTTCCATGGCATTATATATTAGTATTGAATGCTTCATCCTGCCGCCTGCCAGCAGCGCCGGGGCGCTACGATGTGGAGCTAGGCGAGCGGAGAAGGACTGAGAAAGCTTGGGCGAGCTCGACAGCCCATCACGCGACAGACGGGAGTGTGACTGCAATTGAAGGTTGTACTCTACAAGCACATTTTTGTTACTATTGATCAACTTCGAGAATGGCAAAGAACAATCGCGTGCTTTCAGTAGCTGGGTAGCGAAGTAGCAGCATGAGTGCTGGGGCCAGGGTCAGAATTCAAGCGGTGAACACGGGTACGAGAGTGCACCGATAATCAAATGCACAACAGTGAGATTCCAGAAGGTTGGGTGGAAAACATGTAACATCGCTCAACACGTCTGTTGCCGAGTGAATGGTCCATCCAAAGTGTCTCCCGTGAACGGGCGCGGANGGGGGGGGGGGGTTCATTTGCAGGAAGTGCCAGGCCGGGCATATACCGTTGCAAAAGTCCCTATACTCAAGATCTTCACAGTTCCAAAAGCATTAAACACGGTTATTTTATTAATGCAGGCCAAGCATGCCCGATATAATGTGAGCGACGGGCGACGCGATGGATCCTCCCCTGTGCAAGGCCAAAGGGGGGTCCACCTGGAGGGCGAGATTTACTATCATGGCTGACGCACTGTGCACATGCTAGGTCCTTGTAACTTGATAATCTGGCGGACGGAGGCTGACACGGACGCTCCTCCACGCACGGAATGCTTGCGGGCGCAGTGAGCGCTTGCGACGCAGCAGACGTCAGCTGGCTGGTCCGGTACTCTTGGAGGAAACGGTATGGGGTACAAAAGAGAGAAGAACTTAGACCTCTTCCAGAAAGCCCCTCCAACAAACCCTTCCCATCTATCAAGGCCGATATGCCCATCGACTTCACTCTCACCAAGCAGCAGCGTGCAGCCCACCTCGCAGCGCGCGAATTCGCACAATGGACATCGCCCCTGCCCGGAAGGAGTACATCGGACTGCCGACTGCTTTCGCCCGGTTTCAGGCTACCAAGGCGGCATACGATGCGGCTGTCAAGGAGGCTTTCTCGCTGGGCAGATACCGCCTGCCATGGGGGGAAGTGCGGCCAGCTTGGTGGATGCGGCCATCGTGTACGTCTAAAGATTCTATCTCGGCACCCCCTTTTCAGATTTTGCTGATCCTACCTTCAACAGGGCCGAGGAGCTTTCTGCAGTCGACCCGTCTATCACCCTCACTGTCCTCGGCGATGGGCTCGGCCTCGCCCCCATCACCGGCTTCGGCACTCGGGAGCAGCAGGCAAAGTTCCTCGCCCCGTTCCTCACCAAGACGGGCTCATCCATGGCCAGCTTGGTTTCTACGGTAGACATCCCTCCTGTCTTCATGCTGTGATGGTGACTAAGATGTCACCCCCGCTCCCACTATCAGGAGGTTGGAGGCACGGCCAACTCAATCGCGATCAAGGACGGAGATGCATGGATGCTGACTGGTGATAAAGTCTGGGCGGTACGTTCTTTTCCCACATGTTGAAAACTTAGGCTTCAGGACTTTGCTGACGCTCTAGGATCCTCAGACCGACTGCGCGGGATGGGACTTGAAAGTAACAAGTATTGCCCGTATCTACAAGTTTCCACAACCATCTGCATCGGACTTTCTCCTCCAGGGTGCCGACGTGCAGTCGGTTGTCTACAAAACCGATCCGCATCAGTCGCCACCGAGACCGCCGCAGTCTTGGTTGTCACTCGCGAGGACATCGAGCGCAATGCACCTGGGGCCTTTGAGGTCATACACGACATCGAGAGTAAGTCGCACAAACCCCCACCTGCCTCCTTGGGTGCTTGTTCGGATTCGGACAGCGGTGGGACTCAGAGCCACGTCGGGTCCCAGGATTAAGTATCGCGGCTTGCGATGATCGGCCGTCCCGGCGAGGGTCCCAAGATAGTCGAAACGAGCTTCAGGGCGTCGTGAGTGTTTCTTCTTGGACCGCTGTCGCTCCCTGCGGGACTGACAGTTGCTCATACAGGGCCGCGATGGTGGGCGTGCTAAACACTGGCATCATGCGCAGGCCTTTCGAGGAGGCCTTGCGGTTCGCAACGACGGACTCGCGGAACGGTCCTTTACACCAGTGGGTGGCCGACCTCCTCGTCGAAATGAAGTGCAAGCTCGAAGCTGTAAGCCTTTCCTTGATTCATACCCCTGCTGATCTGATTTTGATTCGCTACTTCACATGGAAGGCCCTTGATGGCTCGAGAAGAATGGGCACCCAGAAGGCAAGTCAAGAGCGAGTACTCGCACATTCCACGCGAACATTGGCACTGTAGAATCTGACTCTTGACAGTCTTCGCCTCTGAGGCACCATGGCAGTGGTATACGACGCCTGCCGTCTCGTCGGGGCCGAATCTTACGAAACGAGCGTCCATGCAGGTTGTCTGAGAAGTGCTCACCGTGACAGCCTTACAAAATGACGGACGCTCTGTTACCAGGACGCTCTTGCCAGTATGACTTGGACTTCTCATTTCGCCTTATTACGCTGAGCTAAACCCTGAACTTTAGTGGCAATAGTCGATGGCGGAAACGTGTCGGAGTTCGATGCCCTCAGCTGCAGAAGCTCTTCATGTCCGCCGAGTACGATTCGTTCTCTCTCGCGGGAGCCTCCCCTCCGAGCAGCGAGGACTGAGCAAGATATGCATGTATATATAATTTGGGAAATCCAGTTGCAGGGTAGAGCGAGCATGCCTGGCCATGGAACACTTTAGTCTGTTGTCAAGGATAACGTGAAAGAGGGTCGACAGAAAGTAGCGCAGCCAAGCTCCCGCTTCCACAGTGCACCAAGTCAGCATGTTTCTGTCAAACGACAATTTTAGCGAGGCCGAACACTTTGAATAGCTGTTTCAGCCGGCGATCTTGTCCTCGATCGAGTCGTCAGCGGAGCCAACCTTGCGCAACGAGCGGATATGTGTTTCAGCAACTTCCTGCTACTGCTTTCAGTTTGCTCTCCCCGGGACAGATGCACCATGTTGTGATATTTTTCTTTTTACAAAGCTCCCGTATTGATGACGGGCTTGTCAAGCTGTGCTCCCGGGCATGGCTTGGATGATCCGATTTTTGGACGCGTTGTTGCAGCTTGCTCACTGGCAGCCGCGTGCTGTTTGTCAGCTTGGCAGTGAGATGAATGAATGCCCCTCGAGAAAAGAGCACCGGACAGAGATTCCAAGTCTCGACGCCATAGGATTGTGCCCGCTCTCTGAACACCTTGCCGGGCTGCGTGCCGAGTGAGGACCTGCCAATGCCGTCGGGAGAAACGGATTTCATGGCAGGACATGAAGGGATGCCAACAACCCCTTTGGCGGTCCCGAGCCGCTTATCGTTTGCTTCTGTATTCCATCGAAGACTCGTCGGAATCGAAGGAGAACATGGTCGGTCTTGCATGAGGCGGACGAGCGCGGCTGCCTGCTCCAACCCGATTCGTTTCGTTCTAGGCGTCTCCCAACCGCTCAAACTGATCAGAGGCCGCATCAAAAGCCGCATCCAAATCCACCCATCTATCCATCTAAGCGACCTTCCTCCACCTCCCCTGAATCCACCTCCTCTCCCGTCCCGTCTGCTTCTCCCTCCCCTCCTGCCGTCTATCCTCGCCCACCACCTCGACCCCCAAGCACTCCCATCCCCCGAAAACCTCAAACAGCCCCCGCAGCTCGTCCTCCCCAAAGAAGTACGTCCCCGTCCCGTCCCCGCGCTTGTACCACTCCTTCTCCCCGCTCAGCTTGTTCGGCTGCGCGTACGCCGCCGACGGCCGCGCGTTCAGTTTCACTTGGGAATAGTCGTGCAGCGCATAGTCCCGGAATAGGAGAATTCCCCCTGGAGAGAGCGAGGCGTGCAGCTTCTTGAGCGCGGGGAGGAACGCGTGCGGCGCTAGAGCGGAGAGGACGAAAATGAGGGAGGCGAGGGGGACGCCGGTCGCGGGGGAGGGAGAGGAAGGTTCGTTGGAGGAGGTGCTGAAATGTGAGGAGGATAGGAGGGGGAGGAGAGGCTCGGGTGAGGAAAGGTCGTGTACGAATGCGTGGACACGTGAGGGCGTGTAAGAGGGGTGGCTCTGCAGGCGGGGTGGTGTCAGCCTGGCGGGGTGGGAAGGGAATGAGGGAGACAAGGACCTTGACATGTTCTATTGCTCGCGGAGAAAAGTCACACGAGTGTACCCGAAGCCGGGGGTACTTCTCAATCAACGGATCTGTGGGTTCGTCCCCCTCCTCATCAGCCTTCACTCCTGCGAGCGCGTCAAGACGGACCACAAAGCAAACGCACATAAGAAGTTCCCCACGCCGCAACCGACCTCCAGTACCGTCATCTTACCATCCCGACCGCCGTTCAGCTGCGTTACCCAAAGAGCCTGAGCAACCGGCGCAGACGCACCTCCTCCCCTTCCGGCAGGTCGCCCATCCGCAGCTCCTCGAACTCGCGGTCCGTCCAGTGCCGGTCCTTGAAGAACTTGGTCGCGTGGTTCTTGTAGAAAAGGTCCCTGTTCGCAATCACCTTGTAAGCTGACTGTAGGGGCGCGGGGAGGTGTGTGAGGAAACGGACCAGTTGCGCGCGGCTTCGCGCTCGTGCTTGGCGACCACGAAGGGGGACGCGATGGCCTGCGGAGCGCGAGTTTCAGTCGAACTGTGAAGGAGAAGAGGGACAGGGAGAGACGGTACTGGTGATGGGGTTGAGGAGGACATAGTCCTGGGTAAATGATCAGGGAGGAGATGGGCGAAGCGAGAAGACCGCCGTGTGCAGTCAAGTTCCAACCAGGAGCAGAGCCAGGTTCAGAGCCTGCGTGGGAAAGTACGGCGGATTTTGACCGCCCAGCTCCCGATGGGCGTCCGATGATTCTGTTGTGTTGCAGGACAGCAAGACTTTGAATATAACATTCACGTGGCCTCTCATGTCTATCACTGTGTGAAGAAGAGGTTTGGGGACGACGTCCTGGAGGGGGTCTGCATGCGCCTGTTCCCTCGCCAGACGCTTTCTGACTAATGGAACGCGACCACACAGTCAGCAGCAGGATCGCTTGAAGCAGGAGTGGTATGCAATGCAATGCAGTAAGTCCGTCTCCGGGTCCTCCAACGCTCAACACCCGCCTACACTCCAAATCTATGCCTTCCCGTCCCCCTTCTTCTCCTCCGCGCCCTCCGCCTTCACGCCCTCCTCCACCTTGGCTCCCTCGGCCGCCTGCGCGCCCTCGGCGCCCTCCTCTCCCTTTGGCAGCGCCTCCGCCTCCTCCGCGGCCTTCAGCTCCGCCTCGAGGCGCTCCCGCGCGCGCACGACCTTGCTCTGCAGGTAGTGCGAGTACGGTGGGGGCTCGATCTTCGCGGGCTTGGTGTGTCTCCGCCCGGGCCGGCGCGCGGGCTGCTCTGGCGTGGGCTCCGCGGGCGCTTCGGGCGGTGGGGGAGGGGCGTTGACGGAGAAGAGGTGCTCGTAGTTCTTTGGGCACGCTCGTGTTCGTTCAGCCAAGTGAGTAGGGCCGCTGGAGGGGAGGAAGGGAGGGGACGCACTTTGAGGATCTCCTCCGTCGTCGCACCCGGCTTCACATTCAGAATCAATCGCGCCTCGTCGATCGTCATGCGCATCTGCCGGCTCAGCGCCTGCGTCGGGTTCGCGCCCTTGGCGCCCGCGCCCGCCGCCCCGCTGTCACCGCCGCCGCTCTCTGCCTGGTCCTGCTTGTACGTCGCATCTAGACACACGAACCATCCACCATAAGCACATCATCCCCTCATAATGAAGGGGGAAAGACGCACTCCTCGCTGCCTGCCGCCCCATCTCCACAAACGCCTTCCCCACCGCCCGCGTAGTCCCGAACGCGACCTGCGCAATCACGCGTGGCAATGACTATTTCGTGAAAGCTATATACTCAGTATATTTCCCCGAGGATGAAAAGACGTGTGGCGGACCATATTGAGGGTATCGAGCGTGGGTGAAGTTGGCGATGGGAGAAGACGGACGCGGCCGAATGCCGAGTCGAACCGAAGAGTAGGCGAGCACCGAAATGAATTGCAGGCAGGCCGATGGCAAAGGCACGTGAAAGTCGACCGTCCTCCCTTTTCACTCTCGTTTTGCAAGCTCACCGAAATCACAAGTTGGTGATGAATCCTCCTTGCTAAGGAAAATGCTCTGTGTCGTCGCGCCGCTCTATTGTTCGCGAGCCCTTGCCGTGAGCGAGGAGAAGGGACGCCGTAAGCGCAACGCAAGCCATCGCAAACAGTCAAGCAAGTAGTCAAGCAAGCAGTCCATCTTTGATGCCTCCCGCATTCCTTCCCCATCTCCCTTACCTACGCGCAATCGACGAGCCAGCCCTCCTGGCCATGCTCGAGCTTCTTCGCGCCCCTCATCCTTCCCTCCATCTCGCTCCTGAGCCACTCGCCGAGCGCGACGTCGCCCTGCTCCCCAACAACAGTGACGAAGCGCACGGGCTGCCCGTCCTCCTCCCACCCGATTTTCTCGATCGGGATGATGAGCACCGCGGTCCCGCTTCCGAAGAGCTCGACGACGCGCCCCTCGGTCGAGAGATTGTACAGCTCGGACATCGTGATGTTCCGCTCCCTCACGCGCGGCTTGATCGGATGGTTCGCCGCGAGGGACAGCACCGTCGAGCGCGTGATGCCCGGGAGGACGAGGCCGTTGAGGGGGGGTGTGATGAGCTCGAGGGCTGTGGGAGCGCGAGGTGGTCAGATGGCGGGCGGCATAAGGAGCGAGGATAAAAGACGGACAGCCATCCTTGTCCCGGATGAGCGCGAAGAAGTTGGCCTGGCCGACTACGAGAACGACTGTCTGTCAGTCATAGCGAAAGGCCAAGCGACGGAAGAAAGCACACCTTCAGTGATTTGCCGATCCTCACCGAACAGCCACAGGTTCTGGTTGTACCCGCGCTCCTCCGCACTGATGAGGGGAGTAAACGTGGACTATCGAGACGAAGGAAAAGGGTAACCGAACTTAATCAACGGATGTCATCAATGAAAACAACCGATGACGAGGACGCACAGCATAGTTGAGAGAGAGCTTGTGCCCGCCCGTGCCGCCTGGCCAGGAGCGGACGTAGTTCGGGTCCGCAAGAAGGGAGACGGGTTTCGGAAAGTATGGGCCGGCAGGGGAGGCGATCTGCAGAATAACGAGGTTCAACGGCGGCTATGCTGTGTAGTTTAGCTCGAAGGTAACTGACGACGTAGAGGAGCGCCTCAGGGCTCTGGCCTGTGGTCGAGCGCATGAGCAGAGGCCAAGCGCGGTCAATTGGGAAAGGCACACGCACGAACGCCAAGCGATGGTCGGATGCCGATGATCACCGGACGGATGTACAGCGAGGTGCCGGGGGCGGTGGGGATCCACGCAGCGTCGAGGGTGACCTGCCGCATACATTGCTCAGCTTGGCTTCGTCTCACGACCACGGAGAGACACGACACGCACAAGCGTCTTGATAAGGCCCAGCAGCGCCTCCTCGTCGAACGTCGGCAGTGCAGCGCGCTCGGCGCTGCGACGGAGCCGCGCCATGTTGTCCCGCGGCCGCCAGAGCACCGGCTTGCCCGTCTTCTCGCTGATGAAGGCCTGCCATCGAAGATGCTCAGCTGCCCATCCCCCAGAGGCATTGCGGTGAGAAGCTCACCTTCATGCCCTCGAAACACGACGGCCTGCAGTCACTCTGAGCTTCCTTCCACGCAAGCTAGGCCTTGACCCTTTGGGGAGAGATACTCACGCGTAGTGGAAGACGGCCGCGCTGGGATCGAGGCTGATGGGCGCGTACGGCCCGATCTCAGGGGAGCTCCAGCCGGTGACGGGGGAGAAGGACGCGCGCAGCATGTGCGGGGCGAACGCATGGCCGAAAACGAGGGTCTCGGTCGGCGGCGGGGGCG
>JTLS01000456.1:0-18586 GCA_000826855.1 Basidioascus undulatus
GTACAGGCGCGTTCCGTTCAACGTCTACTCAAACATTATAAAGAAAGAAAAGGAAGGAAAAGTCGAGAAGCTCCAACAAGGGTATGTAAGCTGCTGATGGAAAAGGAAAGGGAGCGAGGCGTGGTATCGGAATCAAGCCACGGACGACGTCAAGTCTCCCAAGTCTACTTGAGGATGGACTAGGCAATGAACTATGTCCTCCTCCGAGCTCGTTGGATCATCCGTCGAGTCCATCGCGTCCGACCCCTCCGGCAGCATGTCGCGCGGCGCGCCACGCAGCTCGAGGCCACCACGTCAGCCTCAAGGGAATGAGGGGAAGAGGGTCGGGGAGAGAATGTAAGCCAGAGGGCGTTTCTTTAGCATCAAATGCTTCTGGGACCTCATATCTGCCCCGATAGCGTGCATGAAGGCTGAACAAGTTGGTCAGAGCTGGCGGAGTCGCGAACACGCGACGTCCTGGAAGAGTTATACCCGCAACCAGAACCCTTAGAGATCAGCTGAACATTGTTTGGTAGTCTCATCTGTTCATTGAAATATCCCACGCCGTATATCAGAGCGTGTCCCTTATCCCACAGTTTGCAAGCTCGTGCCCCCTTTACTGCTCGGCCTCATGCCTTCCAGTGTTTGAATCGAATGAATTTCTCTTATTGCTTTAGTTTATCAGCTCAGAAAAAAGTTCCATCCATGAAGCGTTATCGAGCGAACAAAAAGATAATGTCGGCGAACATGTACCAAGTCGCGACGCGTCTCGGTAAATGAAGGACGCGTCTGAGACACTGCACTTTGCGCGAGCGCGTTCCTCGCCCGCCTCGCCCGTCCCCTTCAACCACCGTCTTCCCTTGGCCCCCCACGCCTGCCTACACCGCCTGCTGCTCCTCTCCCTGGCTCACACGCATTTCACGTAGTTTCTATTACAGGACCAGCGCATCCCATCTTTCCCCCGAACCCCCAGCATGGCTTCCTCCCCCGCGCCCTTCCCCTCGACGGGCGCCTCCTCCCCGCCGCGTGCCAATGGCGCCGGCGCCTACGCGAAGGGCCTCTCCTCCCCCGCCCGCGCGATGAGCGGCCTTCGCATCAACGGCGGTCCCAACGGTGGCGACGACATGTCCGAGGGCGGCGAGGCGGACGAGGAGGGCGCCGAGCGCCGCCGTGCCCGCAGGCGAAACCACATCGACCCGGACTCGGTGCCGCGCGTGAAGGACGCGACGGGCGAGAAGGTTATGGAAAGTTTTGAGGCGTTCTTGGAAAAGTGCGTAATTCACCTTGAGTCTATGGAGACTTGCGAATGTTAAGAAGGGTCCTCACCAGCTTCACCGAGACCGTCGACCTGCCACCCACGCCGGCGTCGGAGGGCGCCGCACCCGCTCCAGACGAGAGCAGGTTCTATGTCGAGCAGATTCGCGGTCTGCGCGAGTACAACCTCACGACGCTCTACGTGTCCTTCTCCCACATCCTCGAGCGCGAGGACGTTCTCGCGCGCGCCATCACCGACCAGTACTACCGGTGCGTCCTTCCCTTCCCCATTCCTCTTGCCCAACGTTTCCGCTCACACATCTGCGCACCGCCTCAGCTTCCTCCCATTCCTCCGCCGCGCCGTGCAGAACCTCGTCAAGCGCTACGCGCCGACGTACCTCTACGTGAACACCTCGACGGCGACGTCGCTGAACCAGACGTCGGCCACGCTCATCCCGCGCGAGTTCAGCATCGCGTTCTACGACTTGCCCATCGTGCAGGGCATCCGCGACCTCCGCACCGACAAGGTCGGCACACTCCTCTCCATCTCGGGCACCGTCACGCGCACGAGCGAGGTCCGCCCCGAGCTCCTCAGCGGCACGTTCAAGTGCGAGGAGTGCCAGGCCGTCATTCGCGATGTGGAGCAGCAGTTCAAGTTTACTGAGGTAAGACTTTGATTTCGAAATGGACGAAACAGGAGAAAGTAGGGGCTCGAAGCTGATGAGTGAGGGGTGAACAGCCGACGATGTGCCTCAACCCCGTCTGCTCGAATCGGAACGCGTGGCAGCTCAACATCGAGCAGTCCAAGTTCACCGACTGGCAAAAAGTTCGTATCCAAGAAAACTCGAACGAGATCCCCACCGGGTCGATGCCTCGCTCGTGCGTCCTCCTCTATCCTCCATGCTCGACCATCCCATCCCCATTCTCCACTTCCCTCCTCACCCTCTCACATTTACAGCATCGACGTGATCCTCCGCGGGGAGATGGTCGAGCGCGCGAAGGCGGGCGACAAGTGCGTCTTCACAGGCACGTTCATCGTCGTCCCCGACGTCTCGCAGCTCGGCCTGCCGGGCGTGAACGCCGAGATCATGCGCGAGGCGCGCGGCGGCGGGCGCGCGACGGACGGCGTAGGCAACCAGGGTGTCGCGGGCCTCCGCGCGCTCGGCGTGCGCGACCTCACGTACAAGACTGCGTTCTTGGCGTGCATGGTCCAGAGCGCTGATGGGCGGGTGAGTCGCGCTGCGAGGGGTGCGATGGGGTCGGGATGACTGGACGCTGATGTGCGCGTGGGTGGGGTGCCAGGCTGGAACGACGAACGTCCGTGGAGATGTCGACGAGGAGGAGGACCAGGACTCGTTCATCAAGAGCCTGACGCAGCAGGAGATCGAGGAGCTGCGCGCGATGGTCAACTCGGAGGGGATCTATAACCGCCTCGTCAAGTCCATAGCGCCGACCGTGTTCGGTGCCTCTCCGTTCCACCTCCTTCCCTTCATCTTCCTGTCTGCGGCAGCGCATTTTGCTGATGCTCGGAGGGGCTGCTGCATTAGGCCATGACATCGTCAAGAAGGGCGTCTTGCTCCAGCTCATGGGCGGCGTGCACAAGCGCACGCACGAGGGCATCAACCTCCGCGGAGACATCAATATTTGCATCGTCGGCGACCCGTCCACGTCCAAGTCGCAGTTCCTGAAGTGCGTCGCCTCTTCTCGCTCTTCCATCCCTCAATTTCGCTGATGCCTTTTCCGCCCATGCAGATACGTCACCTCCTTCCTCCCCCGCGCCGTGTACACGTCGGGCAAGGCCTCGTCCGCAGCGGGTCTGACGGCCGCTGTGGTCAAGGACGAGGAGACGGGCGAGTTCACGATCGAGGCAGGCGCGCTCATGCTCGCGGACAACGGCATCTGCGCGATCGACGAGTTTGACAAGATGGACATCTCGGACCAGGTCGCGATTCACGAAGTGCGCTGCTCTTGGTTCACATTCCACTGAACAAGCGAAAGAGAGAAACGAGACTGACGTACTTCCCGACGATACAGGCCATGGAGCAGCAGACAATCTCGATCGCCAAAGCCGGTATCCAAGCGACGCTGAACGCGCGCACCTCGATCCTCGCCGCGGCGAACCCGGTCGGCGGGCGGTACAACCGCAAGACCACCCTCCGCGCGAACGTCGCTATGAGCGCGCCGATCATGAGCCGCTTTGACTTGTTCTTTGTCGTCCTCGACGAGTGCAACGAGCAGGTCGACTTTGAGCTCGCGAACCACATCGTCAACGTCCACCGCTTCCAGGACGCCGCGATCCACCCCGAGTTCAGCACCGAGGCGCTGCAAAGGTTCATTCGCTACAGCCGCACGTTCCAGCCGAGGGTGCGCCGTTCTTCTCGCCCTTTGCTTTTGCGTTACTTTGCCCTTCGTCGAGCAGCGACTGATTTGGATTGCTATTACAGTTGACGCCCGAAGCTGCCGACATCCTCGTCGAGAAGTACCGCATCCTCCGGCAGGACGACGCTACCGGCGCGGGGAAGAACTCGTACCGCATCACGGTCCGCCAGCTCGAGAGCATGATCCGTCTGTCGGAAGCGATTGCTCGCGCAAACTGCTCCAACGACGTGCGTCTCGTGGCCTTCCCCATTTCTTCTTTCTCTCTGACAAATTGATCGTTCTTTTCGTGTTGACCCGTTCGCTCCACGGCCCTCAGATCACCCCCGCATACGTCCGCGAAGCGTACAGCCTGCTTCGACAATCCATCATCCACGTCGAGCAGGACGACATCGACTTTGACGAGGAGGAGCTCGAGGGCGACCGTGCGCCGAACGGTGCCGCCCCGGCAGGCGAGGATGCGATGGACGAGGACGAGGCGGACATCGCCGCCGCCGCCGCCGCCGAAGCCGCGTACGACGCCTCTCTTCTCGCGGGCACCTCGTCTTCCGGTGTTTCCGCTCCTGCTCCCGCACGAGCTCCCTCCGCGGCGCCGAAGAAGAAGAAGCTCACGATCACTTACGACCGGTACATGAGCTTGATGAGCCTCGTCGTGCAGCACCTGAGCGAGGTCGAGCGCACGAACAATACGGGCGTCGACCGCGACGAGCTCGTACAGTGGTACATCGAGCAGCGCGAGGGCGAGATCGACTCGCTCGAGGAGCTCGAGGCAGAGCGGGAGCTGTTTGGGAAGGTGCTCAAGAAGCTGGTCAAGGTGCGTGTTCGCTCTTTCTTCGTTCCCCCTCGCCGCCCCCCTCCCCTTCCCTCCTCCCCTCCTTGTCTCAAGCTGACGTGATGGGCGTGTTCAGGACCAATACCTCCTCGAGCTGCGTGGCGCGCCGCGCGAGATGCTGCCGGAGGGGTCAGACGGGATGGACTCGACGGATCCAACGAGCTCGGAGGAGGACAGGGT
This sequence comes from Basidioascus undulatus, assembly GCA_000826855.1. Lineage (NCBI taxonomy): Eukaryota > Fungi > Basidiomycota > Geminibasidiomycetes > Geminibasidiales > Geminibasidiaceae > Basidioascus > Basidioascus undulatus. Next base: position 4,622 of record JTLS01000456.1, read on the forward strand.
TCATTACCTAGTCCATCCTCAAGTAGACTTGGGAGACTTGACGTCGTCCATGGCTTGATTCCGATACCACGCCTCGCTCCCTTTCCTTTTCCATCAGCAGCTTACATACATTTGTTGGAGCTTCTCGACTTTTCCTTCCTTTTCTTTCTTTATAATGTTTGAGTAGACGTTGAACGGAACGCGCCTGTACCATGTTTGTGCCTTGTACCACTCGCTGCTAGGTGTTTTTGCCTGATCCCTCTCTGCGACGCTCTGGGTGACCGAAGAGAGACTTGGAGAGACGACTGTTAAGCTGCGTAAGGTTGCTTATCACCAACCAGGCGACTCTAGCGCAACGAAACAGAAATCCACCATTTAAACTGTTTGGATGAAGTGGAAACATGTGGTTCTGCTTGTATTTAGAACGCCGCTGGATCCGCACGGCTCTTCAAACTACCAAGATTGAGAGAGGGTTCGCGGCAGGCACAAAAGACGGCAGGTAACTTTCCCTGTTCTGCCCACCACCCTCGTGCAACTGAGCGGAAGTTGAGAGTCGAGAAAGTCTCTGCTTTTTACTCTGCTTTTTACAAGGGATATTTTGATCTGCTGACAGAAACGCAGACGGGATGGATCGCCTATGTCAACCCCTCTGGCGGTCCATTGCCCCTTTCCATTGCCGTCGAGTTTACGCTCACTTCCTCCACAATCGACAGTCATGAACGACCTCCTCTGCGCCGCTCTGCGGCACATCTTCCTCCCTATCTCACGGCGTACCTCCTCACCCAGCAAGCGCATCCGCTCCCGATCGTCTTCGTGCTCCCGCTCTGTCTCACCGCGACCATGCTCGCGGGGTATGGGTCTCGTGCCTGGCTGGACTACCAGCTTGCCCAGAAGGCAAAGCGCCGAGGTGCCCAGCTTGCACCAATGGTGACGGGGAGATGGCCTGGCGGATTGGACCTACTTTGGCGCGCGCGGTCCAGATGGAAAGGGAATGGCGTTTGCCGAGGAGCACCTGCAAACTTTTACCCTCACAAACACATTCAGGATACACTCTGAACACGTTCTCCAACATGAGAAAGCACGGTCCGGAAATCACGATGAGGTGAGTATTGAGCAAGGCTTCAAGTCTTCTCAATAGTACGATCCAGTATGCTCCACAGGATCCTTTTCATGGACACCATCTTCACAGCCGTACACAGGGAGCTCTGTCAATGCAGTCCCAAATGCAGTCCCAAACTGACGAACTTCGCCGTGCAGGACAGCGCCAGCTTGAAGCTCATATTGGCCACGGACTTCTCGAGCTTTATCAGAGGTGACAGTTCTGCCGTAAAAGGCTGATTCGGAGACCCAAGCCGACATGCCGGGCAAAATCTTGCAGGACACGTTCGGTCCTTTTCTCGGCGAGGGGATATTCATCTCGGACGGAGAGGTACGCCTGACGTTCGCCCTGTACTTCTCAGACTGGATATGAAGATTTCCATTGAGTTCCTCTTACCGTTAAACAGATATAGAAGACCCACCGGGCCATGTCTCGGCCGTTCTTTGCGAGGGACAGGGTCTCTGACTTCCGGTACGTTGTGCTGTGATCCTCAGCGGGCATCGCAACGATTGACAAAGGGAATCATACCAAAGTTGCTTCGAAACCCATTCGAACAACCTTCTTCCAATCCTCTGGGAGGCTGCAGAGGCTAGAACTGCTGTGAACGTTTTGGTAAGCATTTGACGTCTTCGCGCGATGAAGTTATGGCTGAGTTGTCTTCATCCTTCAGGACGTCTGCGCTCGCTTTACTCTCGACGCCGGGTTAGATGTCAGAGAAAACTTCTTACGGAACAGCTCATTTCACACTTTGATTGATCTCAGTACCGACTTCCTTTTCGGCAAAACGGTGCACACACTGGCAGCGGCTGGCCTCATCGACCTCCCCATCGCCGCACACATCAGCCTCGGAGTTGATGACACAGTCTGCTGATTTCCTCCCCTCAGGCCCAACGAGAGGGGGAAGGGGCGGCCAGGACGGCTGCTTTCGGCTACGCGTCGCACTGTAGTAGGTGGCAATGCCAGCCGGCTCCTCATTCGGGAGATGGTAACGGGCGGGCGCTCGGTAGGACTGAAATTGAAGAGTCAGTGAAGCCTCCATTTCTCCTGAAGGTACGAAAAGACGAACCTCAACTGATGAATCGATGCTCACGCAAACGGAGGGGTGAACAGCCAGCGGGGCTTCTCCTCCTTCCCGACCAGCGTGGTAACATCGAGCGGTGGTTCGAAGGCGGGGGGAGTGCGAGTGATGAAATGAGGTAGAGGTGTTAAGAGGTCTTGGTTCTGAGGCGATGTGGCCTCGTTGGCTGCGATGCCTGTCTCGCCGCCAAACGCTTTGGTGAATGAGATCGCAATCCAGACCTGCAGCTTCTGGTGCGTGAGGCTGACCGACTCGGCCGAACCGACGTACGCGAGGCGGTAACCGTTCGGCGAGATCTGGGACTCTTCGCTCTAGGGGGCGCCGGCAGTGCGTCCGAGAGACAGAACGGAGCAATGCCCTCCAAGTCTAGCTAGCAGTCCAAGGGGAGGTAAAGCAGCTCGCCGACGCGGATGGGGATAGTTTCTGGCTGGCCGAGGCGAAATGGACCGTCAATTGTATGAGTGTAGGTAGTCACGAGCTTTTAGTGGGAGATGGTTGTGGTAGTGGCGGGACAACCGAAGATAAAATGTGGACCGTGCGTGGCGCGTTGTCTACCGGTGCAAACCTATGTCGCCTGTCGCGTCCTCACACAGCGGAATCCGATTGAATACGACACCTTTAACCATAATTATATACTTCACTCTCTGAAGTTTACATCGTTTTGATGCAAGCGCGGAAATCCGGCGAGTGCTGGACTCTGTCCTCAGGCAGCGGTCCTCAGCTACAGCGTCGACCCGCCAAGATTGAAGACCCTGCAACTCGTTCTCGCTTTCTAATATTGGTAAATGTAAAATATGCAAATGATGACACAAGAAAATCAAAACCAAACTCATTCTGCAATTCCATAGCGTCTACAATTCTACTGTGAAAGGCACATAAGCCGCGCTTCAACACTCCAATCGACAACACTTCCCTACCTTCCCGCATAGCTCTCTCTAAAGCTTTATAAAAGGTATTACGACTCGGATTGACCGTAAGGCGGTGGCCAGGAAGCTCGTCTACCTGCTACCTGAACAGCCTGCCGCGCTTGCATCCACCTCGTAGCGAGGTGCCTAAATTTCAACCCTAGGCTTCACCCCATCTCAAGACCTGCCCGCAAATTCTTCATCATCGTCAAGAAAATCGTCGCGCCCAAGGTGTAAACAAGCCCAACCAAAGTCCGTGGCAGTCGTCCTGCCCTTCCTCGCCCCTCGCCCTCTTCCCTGCATCCTCCCTGCATCCCAATCAAAGATCCGCGAAGAATCCCCGCTCCTTGCGCTCCTTCGTCATTGCGGCGATAATCGCACACCCTACACCACTTCCACTGCAAGAAGAAAAGGCATCTCTTCATCAGCGAAACTCATGTGGGGTGAAGCAGAACCGAAGCGGACTTACTCCTCGGCGTGGGAGGACCGGATGAGGCTGTGCAGCATAGAATCAGCTCGCAGTCGAGAATGACGTTCAAAGATGGACTAAATGAAGGTGCCCACGCACCGGCCCTTGTCCCCGAAAATGTCCTCCAGCGCCTTGTGCAGCTTGCTCGCGTAGCCGGGATATTTCTCGTACAGCGAGCCGTCGACGGCGACGTCACAGCCCTCGTCGACGATGCCGAGGTGCTTTTGTCCGCTCGTCAGCATGCCGAAAACATGAAAGAGATGAAAGAAATAGGCCACAAAGGTAGTGGGTGAACGCACCTGGCAGATCGCAGCGATACCGCACGCGGAGAGGCGCGCCGCGCGGAGACCGATAAGGTACGCGAGCTTCTTGAAGAACGCGCGCTCCTCGTTGGTGGTGGTCAGGTCAAACTGTACAGCAAGCGGAATCAGAATTGCGATGCGTGTGGGGACAAAGGAGGCGCGAAGGGAATTATGGACGCACGAAGTGAAGGAACAGCCCGGCAGACATGAGCTGCTCGTCAGTCACGTCGCTCTCCATCATAGACAGGAACGCGGTCTGGAAGGCGAAGGGCTTCTCGATCTTGTAGGTCTGTGGGCGTATGGATCGTCGTCAGTCAACATGCTCTCCAAATCGAGGGCAACGGTCCAGACGCACCTCTTGACCGAGGAAAAGCACACCCTTATTCGATTCAACACGTTCCGCTTGATTAGCATTATGAGTTTCTCAGAATACCAGAAGCGAACCCCGCACCTCGTCGATCAGTTCGCAAATGATGAGGCGGAAGACCTCGCCGAGGTACAACCCAGCGATCATCTGTCCGCGCCTCCCGTCCCTCAGCGCACATTCTTTTCCCGCGCGCAAAAAAGGTGGAAGGCATACCTTCTCGTACGCCTGCTCATGCGGCTTGTTGCTCGTCAAATCGATCACCTCGTCGTACTTGGTCCGCGGGAGGTCTACACCCATCGCAACGCATCCCGAGCTTCACCCGTCAGCCCACATCGCCCTTCATCTGCAATGAACTTGAGCAATGCAAACCGACGCACACTTGTGATCGAATGAGTCGAACGCGCCGTACTGTCATGACCCAAAGTCGATGAGAACACGAAGAGGCTTCAATGGGAAGCGGAGAAAAGAAGGGGCCAGAGGGACGAGATACGCACCTCGCAGTTGATGGCCATCTGGGTCTTCGGCTCCGCTCCGGGGATGTTGAGCTTCGTGATGTTGTCGAGAGTGTCCACTGTCACCATCGCACGCCAGCAGCATCCGCCGCATCCACATCAGTGCCTCGTTCTCGTGTTCTCCGCTCGCAAAAGAAAAAGTCAGAACAGGTAGGGAAGGGAAGAACGCACTGTACGCAGCGTTGGTGCCCGTGCCGAGGATGAGGCCGATGCGCGTGCGCGGGTTGGTGTACCGCGAGGCGATGAGCGTGCCCGTCGTGTCGTTGATGATGGCCGCGACGGTGAGGGGGCAGCCCTGTCCGGCACCCGACATCGCGTCAGCAAAAGAAGCAGGAAAAGAGGCGCGAGAGGAACGCACAGCCCTCTTCAGAGAGTCGTTAAAGATCTTAGTCACGTCCTCGTTCTCCACGCCCGGTGCGCCGAAGCCCTTCGTCCAGCGGACGAGGACGCCCTGGTTGATGCGTTCTTGACTGTTGGGCGTGTGTGCGGCGTTCACTTCAATCTCGACTCAAAGGGGGCAGACGGCAAAGGTGATTGGAGGGAGGAAACAGAAGACGAAGACGCACAGAGTGGGGTAAGAGAACGTGAAGCCGAGAGCCATGCCCTCAGGAGTGCCCTCAGGGAAGTGGTCCTTAAGGAAGATCATGAGGCACTCCGCGCAGAAGTCGAAGCTGTCTCGCACCTCCGTACACTATCTCAGCGTCTTCCATCTTTAAATGACAAAGGGCGAGCGAGCACGCACAGCTTCGTGCCGTCGTCCTGTTTCTGCTCCTCCGTCAGGCGGTACTTTGTCTGCGTGATCTCGAACTTGCCCTTGCCCTGGAGCTGGACGTGGCACACGCGCAGGTTCGTCCCGCCGAGGTCAAGGGCGAGGTAGTCGCCCGTCTCGTTGCCGGTGGGGTAGCCAAAGACGTAGGTCGGGAGCATGGGCTGCGTGGGGGGAGGGAGTTTGAGTGTTCATGTTTGGAAGAGGGAGGGACAGGGACAGAGGGGAAGGGTAGGGCCAATGTGTGTGTGGGAATAGAGAAGACGCACCACAACCTGGCCCGGCTCAGAGAGACCCTTCTCGAGCGTCTCCTCGAACCCAGCCACGATCATCCTCAGCCGCTGAGGGCTAACAGACAAGATCTGTTGTGCCCCTTTCCTCCGCATCAGCCTGCTATCTCTCCGGCTCCACCGTTCCCATCTCACCACAACGGACCTTCTCATAGTTGGCCAGGTGCTCGTCGAGCTCCTTGGGCTGCGCGTGGGGGAGCTCGGTATCCGCATGCGTGCGCGTGTGGATTGCGGTGGACGCGCCGAACGCGCCGGCGCTCGCGCTGCCCCTGCGGGCGGGGAGCGAGTTGGACGAGCGCCTGCGGCCGGAGGCGGAGCTGGGGGAGGGCATCGCGTCGGTGGAGCTCATGGCGGAGGCTGGGTGGGATGTGAACGCCTAGGGGTTTTCGGTGTGGGGTGTGAGGGGAGAGTGAGGAAAGCAAGTGAGTCCTGGGAGGTTGTTCCCCCGAGATGATCGCAGGCAGAGCGCAACGGACCTGCTTGGCGGACTCCTTGGGGTCCTTGAGTGCGCCCGTCATCGTAGCAATTCGCGAAACAAACAGGAGGTCGCTGATCGTGGCGCTGCGGCTGACGGCGGCGGGGATTCTATCGATGTCGCTGGTGGTGGTGGGCCGACGGCAACCTGCGAGGCGGGCGCTGGGGGAGCGTGGAGAACGAGAAGGCGCCCCAGGCCGAGGCGACGTCAATGACATCTTTCGACAGCCGACACGTGCTCTGCCGCGGAGTTGAGCGACAAAAAAGACCCCGCGGCAGGCCCGTGCGCTGGAGCGAAGAAGACGCAGGCGGATTCTTGCCGTTGACGGTTCGAACTTCTGTTGGACCTCCTATGGTTCTGCAATCGTTGTTGTTCGTCTGGGAAAATCGAGTAGAAGATGGAAGGCGCATGCCAGGCACGGGGTGGTCGCACGCTTCAGAAAGTGATGATCGAGTCGGCCGCTCTGCTCATACGTGCGAGCAACCAAGACAACCTCACGACTGAAAGTGTCCGTTTACGTCTCTGGAGCAATCGACCATGACAGAGATCGAAGAAAGTGGTTGTCTGAACGACGACGCCGTCGGACGCTGTGCGACGCGGGAGGCAGTCAACTGACGCGTCGGCAGACAGGCAAGACAAAATACTGTTCAGAGCACTAATCGATCGATTAGGAGTGTTTTCCATAAAATTCACCTCAATAGACGGACTTCAAGGACAAGAACTTTACCGACTCTCCGAGGCGCCCCTAGCAGAGCACGGCGCACGATATCGTTATGCGCATTGAGAACCTCGAGGCGCTCTAGTGAAGGGTTGGCCGCGATGCGCATCACAGCTTCGACGTCCTCTTCATCCACTAGCTATAGAGAAAGAGCTCGCGCAGCGGAGTGTGGCAGAGCCAATCCGCAAGCGCGGTCCACGACCTGCACCCCTTGAAGCCGAGGCTGTGGAGACGGTCCTAGCGCTGTACGCCGCGCGCGATAGCTTCTACAAATGCGGGCGGAAAGGGCGAGGAGGCGGAGGTGAAGGGATCCGAGGCTTCGATGTGGCATTCGAAGGGGTTGACATGCGTGCTCAGCGCGGGATCGATGCCCCACAGGATCTGCAGGTGCGATGGCGGCGAGTCCGTGAATTCGAAGGCAAAGAGGCGGACGTTCGAGCATTGCCGGAGGAGGTCTCGACATACATCTCCCCGCCCTGGAGCGACAGAGTCTGCACGAACTGGGCGACGTCCGGTCCACGCTCGACGAACGTGAAGAAGACCTCCATCTTCTCCTTTGAGGCCAGGAAGACCCTGTTGAGCGCGAGCGGGTTGACGAGGAGCTCAATGACCGCGAGAGGGTGCGCAGCGAGAGCGCTCCATGGACAGTTCGAGCTGCCGTTCGCCCGGGGATGCGAGAGAGTAGGCGAGCTCTTCAAGGGTGAGGCCCAGCAGCTCGATAGGGAGGCGAAGGAGGTTTGGAGGTGCATGGCTGATGCTAGACCCGTGATCGAAGGATGAACTGAAAGGAATGTGTGATGAAGGGAGACATGATGATGGTGAGAAAGGAGAGGGAGGGCGTACTGCTGCTGCGACCATCGCTCCGACCGGCCCTAAGTAAATTGGAGCACATCCCTCTTTACACACACACTTTCTCACGTCAACCTAAATCCTACACACTATCACGATGAAAAACACTGCAGGCTATTGTTGCCAGCGTACCGTGACGGTCCCGGGCTCCCCAAAGGTAAATCAATGCGACTCAGAATGCCTCCCGTTCATCTCTCCCCGACAGGGCGTCCGCACCGCTTCATCTCATTCCGCATGCTCCATAGAAAGTTTGTAGTTCTCCTGAGCATTCGATTGGGTCAAACCAAGTAGCGTCCAGTTCCCTAGCTTTGTAGTGCAGGCGATTGTTCGTGTGAGTCCTACGGCAGGATGTGCGCAAGTGAGTGCATTCGCTTTCAGGCCTGCACACGGATAGGCATTCTACCAATCCCAGAGCCCGCACCATTTCTTTTAACCTTAAGGGACAACGGTGGGACTTGATCGTCCCATTCAAAAGCGCTTCTTTAATCTCTCGCAAACCGCAGACCCGACGTCAATGAAGAAAGGGTGGGCGTGCACGCGTAGTTGAGATACGTATTGAAACAACATGCTCTTCGTTGTGTTTTTGGTACGGTTCGATCAGAAAATGTCTACTGTCGGGAAATCGAACTGTGCCATACCAAGATCACGCAGTGTTGCCCTTGACCCGGGGTCATGTGGAGTTTCAGGTATAACCGGATCAATGGTGGCAATACCCCTTTAATCGGGTCAAAAGGTCAATGGGGTCAAGAACATCGGGACTCTGAGGTGTCGCTGACAACTGGATCGCCGCACGCTCCCAGCACACCGATCAACACTGCCACCAGGGCGTGAAGATCAGTGCGTGTTTGCCTATCAAGTTAACAGCATGGTCAAGCCCGGTCCTCTGAGCAGCAATATCAAAGAACGGAAGAGGTAAAGGGGAGCCTGATGCATACTAACACGAACAGCTAACAACGATACCCGCTAGAAGCTGAGATGGACGGATAATGGTAACACGTTGACGATGGAAAGACAAGGTGGCACTGAAAACCCCTTCCTGCCGCGTACACGCAGCCTTTCGCTTCCGATACGCAACTTAATGGTTGGCTTGTCATTGGAGTACCGCACCACTGCCATGTAAATGAAAGTCCACTGCGCGTCGCCGTGATGTAAGCCTCTACTACGCCGTATAGCTCGGAGATTCCGTCGCGTTCTGAACCTGCAGACCGCCAATGCATTTCTTTTAGCCGTCGCTGGGACCCATGATTTACCCATGAAACCGGACGTTGGGCGTATTCATCGCTGGCCGGTTGCACATGTGACTGCCCGGGTACAATCACTTGTCCTTCCACTTTCTTGTCTGCGGTCGGTCGGAGTCCGGCGGCGAAACGCAGACTCCGTCTGCGAGGAATTACAAAGCTCTGTGTTTCCGATTGGGCAAGCTCCACCGCCCCTGAATGCATGCAAGGATTGCCCGCAACTTGGAACCTCCAGGCCGTCACAGTATGCCGGCGAAGTTGGGTGAACTTTGGGGAAGTTGTGGCTGTCGGTCGAGCGAACCGGTGAGCAGGTGGGGACCGTCCCCAGAGCAGACAGCTTGGCCGGACCGCCAGATGAATTTTGCACACCGGACGAACAACACGTGGGACCTTGTTCTGAACTTCTGTGTGCACTTTGTGATGAATCTTTAGACTGTAACCCCGCATTCCGCCGCCTGGGGCGTCTGGGGCTCCAGGAAGACCCAGGGGAAGCTAGTCGGAGCCCCGGAACTTGCCCGGGGGGCAGTCGGACTGTCTTTTGCCTTTTGATGGCTTCGGACTACTTTATGTCTCCTCTCTCTCCCCTTCGTGTTTCTTGTATTCGCTACTGTTTTCACATACCACGCCTCTATACAACTGAACGACAACGCGATGGGTCCACCGCATGCCGACGAGAAGGAGACGACGCAGCACATTGAGGAGCTCGGCGGGAGTCAGCGCCAGCGCGTCTACGTGCCGGGAAGCCCGGAGGAGAAGGCGCTGTTGAGGAAAATCGACATGCGGCTCATCCCGCAGGTCTGGTTGATGTACTGTATGAGCTACGTGAGTAGTTTCCGTGCCGCTCTTTATGTCGTCTGATGGCGCTGACAGTTGGATTCACCCGCGTTCTTGCGACGCTTCGGTCGCTTGTAGTTGGACAGGGCGAATATCGGGAATGCTAAGGTTGCTGGAATGGAGCATGACTTGAACCTCACGAGCGAGTGCGTGGTTTTCTAGACCGCTGTCCATAGGTTCAAGGCTGCTCACTACGTCCGGATGTCCTGCACCTAGACGCTATAGCATCGCCTTGCTTGTTTTCTTCATCGGATACATGTTAGGCGAAGTTCCCAGCAACATGGTCTTGACTAGGTTGAAGCCGTCCTGGTATTTGCCCTTGTTGATGTGCGTACACCTTCGCTCTATGCCGCTGCAGGATCAGCTCTGAACTCCGCTGTGGTAACCAGGTTGGTTTGGGGTGGAATTTCGATGGGACTTGCCGGCGTGCAATCGTGGAAGACGCTGAGTGTTGTCCGGGTCTTGCTCGGTTTCGGTACGTCTCGCATCGTAGCCGCTCCAGCGGTACCACACGAGACGCTGATGACCGGCTTTTAGCCGAAGCTGGGTTCGCGCCTGGAGTTATGTACCTCCTGGCATCTTGGTATGTAGCAATTCCGCGCGAGCGTCATGACTTCAGTAGGCTGAACGAGCGCTCTGGGGCAGGTATCGCAAAAATGAGCTCGCGCGCCGCTACTGCCTATTCTACTCGTAAGCAGGACTCTCCTCACACATAGAGGACGCGCTGACAACGCCTCATTGACTGTTACTTCAGTGGCTCTTCCATCAGTGGTGCGTTGGGCGGCCTCTTGGCGGGCGCCATTACCGACGTGCGTTGATAAACTCCGGTACCTCGTCTTTCAGAGGCCGTACTCACACATTAACCCTCAGAACCTCGAGGACGCTGCCGGACTGGCAAGCTGGAGATGGCTGTTTCTGATCGAGGGGTCCGCGACCTGCGCCATCGCCATCGTCGCCGTGTTCATCCTGCCCGACTTCCCGTTGACTACCAGCTGGCTCAGCGAAGACGAGCGGTGGCTCGCTCAAGCTCGCATCGAGGCGGACAACATCAGTGCTACGGCGGAAGAAGGGCACTGGGAGAGCTTTAAGTCCGCTCTTTCGGATTGGAGGACTTGGATCTTGTGAGTATGCGCTTCATTGCGTCGGAACGGCGCGTTTGCTCCTTCCAGCCGTCTGCTCACTTCCATTTCTCTCTTTTCTTTCAGCACGCTTGCATACATGCTCGTTACGGGAGCTCAAACAATTCAATACTTTATCCCGACTATCGTTGTTCGTCGATTTCCATCACCATAAAGCCAGTGCGGGCGGCTGATGTTTCTCAATGTTCCTAGGGCACGCTCGGCTACAAAGGGACCGCTGCTCAGTGAGCCCGGTTCTTATTTCCTTATGAGTATCGCATGTTTCTGAACCCCTTCACATAAAGATATTACACCATTCCAATCTATGTCAGTATGGCCTTGTTTCTGCTCCGCGTCATTACTGGCTAACCCCCAGCGCTCATCAACAGGCTGTCGCGACGGCGGGTATCATTGTCCTCTCCTTCGTAGGTGCTCCTAACCTCTGATCTGCATAATGAGGATTCTGAACTGGTATTGCTTGCTTGAAGTCAAGCGACTTCTGCAAAGAGCGCGGTTACCACCTCTCGGGGTCGACCGCCTTTGCCGCGATCTGCTTCGTGATTCTTGCTACTGTCGATAACGCCAAACTCAAATGTGCGCAGGGGAGCTGAGATCATCCTAGTTATGGCCTGACAACGGATGAGGTCTGGTCCCACGCAGATGCTTTCGTTGCTCTGGCTGTCGGCGGCATCTATGCGGCATGTCCCATCACCCTAGTCTGGACAAGCAATGTGTGTGATCCTCTCTTTTGCCCTCCTCTTGATTTAAATGGTCTTACTCGCCCTGCTCCGCAGGTCGTGAGCTGGCCGGCTGAGAAGCGCGCAATCACTGGTGCATGGGTGAACGCACTTGGAAACGGAGCAAGGTAATACTTCCTGTGAACCCCTCTCATGTGAAGGTACTAATTTCGGCACTCTTGCTTTTGCCCAGCATTTACGGTTCGTTCCTCTACCCAAAGCAAGACGGGCCGAAATACGTGATGGGCCTTAGCGTTACTGCGTATGTCTCCTTTTCTGTCACGACCCGTGAATCAGCACGGCTAATTCTACGGACTTGAATTATCAGTGCGATGATGTTTGCGGCATCTATCAACGCCCTCGTGATCAAGTTCGCCACCAAGCGATACCCGCTTCGGGTCCCGCAAGTTGAGGACAGCCTCGACGATGAGAAGGACCGTGTTTCGGTATGATGGGACGGAGGACATGCGCATCTGTCCAGGGCTTTCATTCCGCTAGATTTTTATGTATCAGTACACGGGTTACGAGTCATGACAATTGAATTGCTTGTTGTGGACGGAGCGCTGTGTTTCCCGACCCGTTCCTCGAGCAACTCAATCAACGGGATGGCATCTGCGAACGCTTTGTTACCCGATGAAGGTATCTACAGGATCGGTGTACCATAGAACGCTTATTGTTATCGGAACATTGATGTTGGGCTTCGGCTGGATGGCCCTCTTGCATTTCAAGCGTGTATGCCGCTGCCGAGAACAATTTCTTGGTGGGGACTGGCTGTACCCGTCCCGTAAAATTAGCATCTATCCCTGTAGATGCGTACAAGGCTGGGGCTGTGGAAGCACAAGCCCGTTGACTGCGAAAGTCAAGCCGGGTCTACGGCTGTCATACTGACAAACTTTTCTAGCCACCAAAGCATTTTCGATGCTCACCCTCTGGATAAAAGCCGCTGAGAGCGAATCAAGAGACACTGCACGCGGACTGGTTTGTCAATCGCACTGCAATAAAGGATTGCAAAATACGTTTCAATGGATTGAAATTATCACCCTGACAGAATGCCTCAAAGTTGTTACCCTGCCTGAATGACTTGTAGTTGTCACAGTGCCAGAATGCCTCACAGTTGACATTCTGACAGAATTCTTCAAAAGTGCCACAGTGACTGTAATGTTGCCAGTAGATCCAGATCTGTACACGATCAGTTTCTTGAATGCGGAACAGAAAAAAAAAACATCAAGGAAGGCAATGCAAATTGTGTAAAGAAGAGAAGCAGTACCCACTGGGCGCAGCAGAAAACCTGGCAAGTGAAAGCTGTGTTGGGCAGCTGCACTTCATCCTCTTGCTCATCTTGAATGTTTTTTGGCATCAACACTTTGAAATGCGCCGCTGTCCCCTTACAATACTCCTCCAGGCTGAACTGGCTGTACTTGAGCCTTGAGCAAGCCCGGCAAGATTTCCAAGACGTCCGCTATTGCGCCGTGAGCCTTCCCATACAAGTGCAGGAGACGGGGAGAGTTATGCAGCTTCTTTGGGGAGAGCACGCTTTCGCCCCGGAATAGATAGTAGAGAAAAGGAGCAATTGTGCAAAAGCTTTTGAATGGGCAGATGGTGCGCTGCCCGATGATGACCTTGAAGTGTTGCAGGTCGAGAATGACTAGGTCGCCCAGGCCTGCTTGACTTTGAAGCCGTTAGATAGGTACTCGCGCTCTGCTTGAGTGCACTTCATTAGAGAACGTCTTTCTGCGGGCTAGAACCCGAACCGAACAGCGCCACGACAATTACATCGCAGCTGATGAGACCGTCTCCAAAGGCCTGCTTTTCTTCTGAACCGCTGCTCAGCACCTGAAATGCCGGCTTCCTATGGACGAGTACTCAGTCTTTGCATTCGACATGCAGAGTGTGGTAATAAAAGCTTCAATATATATCCAGCTACCATGTTATCGTATCCGCCAGCATTCGTCCGCTCGCAACTGCCTTTCCTCTTCCCCCTTCTCCCTCGCCGACAAACTGTCATCGCTCCACACAATCCTTCAACCCCAAGCAATATATCGAACACCACCCCATCAACCGGCTGCCCTCAAAGTACCGCAACAGCGACAGCGACCCCCACCAAGCCCGCGACCGCACTGCCCATCCACCTCGCTGCCGACGACAGTCCAGGAGCAGCAGAGTTCGAGGCGGTGCTGCCCGTGGCGGCAGCGGCAGCGGCGGCAGCGTCCGCGGAAGACGAGGCTCCGG
>JTLS01000457.1:0-18562 GCA_000826855.1 Basidioascus undulatus
GGCGAGCTCCTTGAGGAAGACCCGGCGCGTGAAGAGCTGCTGGTGCCCGAGTCCCGGCGCGGAGAGCATCGCCTCCGGCCCGCCTAGCTTCGACATGATCGACAGCCCCAGCTGGACGGTTCCGCGCCAGGCGCGGTCGGCGCCGAGAACCTGCAGAGAAAAGGAAGGGGCGTGCGCTCGACTGTGGCAGAGGTAGAGAGAAAGAGATTGCGCACATCGTCTTTGAGGAAGGCAATGATGACAGCGAGAATGAAGTCGACGTCGTTGGTGGTGGGTTGGGAAGAGAGGAGGACGAGCGTGTGGTCCATCGCCGCGCGCTTGAGGCGCTTGCTAAGTCTCCCATTCGCGTCGTCCTCCTTCGGGGGGCCGTCCAGCAGCCGCTTCGCGCCGCGGAACTGTTGCTGCTCGAACTGGAGGAAGTGCATGTGCGTCGCGCTGATGGCGAGGAGGCCGCAGCGAAGGGCGTCGCTCGCGGGCGTGCGCGCGCCCGTGAGCGCGAGGGGCACGACGACGGCGAGGAAGGGGTTGCGCGGGCGCGAGGGCTCGTCCACTGCGATGCAGAGCCGCGACGACTGCGAGAGGAGGTGGTGCAGCAGGAAGCGCGCTTGCGGGGTAGGGAAGAAGGACGCGATTGCCGAGGGCGTGTGCAGCACGCTCGCGAAGGAGGCAGGCGTGAGCGCGGGGGACTGCTGCATTCGTGATGGGAAGGAGAGGGCGAGCGACGTGAGGGGGGTCGCGCCGCGGGAGGAGGTGGCGGGTTGTGCGGCGGGTTGGGATTGCGAAGCGAAGTGCTCATCTGCCTTGTCCGTATCAGCACGGCTATAGGAGATGCAGGTTTGTCAGCCGGGAGCACGCTCACCGATTGCGGAGTTCAGTATTGACAGCACATCTTCCTGCGTTTCGCGTTGCTCAGCAGACTGGTCGTCCTCCACGAAATGCGCCGGCGGGATCTGTATCGGCGGCGGGGGCGGCGGTTGCAGCTGGGGCGGGGGCAGACCGGCTGTCTGCGGCCGAGGGTTGGCAGGCACAGCAGCTGGAGTAGACGCCGCCGGCTGCGCACCGAACGCGACCCACCCGGGGCTGTTGGCGAGATTGAGGAGGGCGAGCGCGTCTGTCTCGGAAGGACCGAAGGAAGGCGGCGGCGGCGGGGTGGGGGTGAGGCGAAGGGGCTCGAACATCGGCTGCGCGTATTGGAATGTAGGTGGAGGATGCTGAGGGGGAGGTGGCGGAGGGAAGACGGGCATGCGCGCGGGTGAAGGGTGTGGAGGGGAGAATGCCGACGTGCTGGACTCGGGCGACGTCTGCAATGCAGCCGGGAGGTTCCGGAGCGGGGACAGGGTGGGGTTGACGGGTGGGAATGCTGGCATGGGTGCAGGTTGGGAAGGTTGGGGAGGAACATCGAGCGTGGAGAGGGGTGGTGCAGCAGCGAGGAGTTGCCTGGAAGTCCCAAAGGGTGTTGAGCACACGCGTTGGCCGGCCTGAGCAAGTGCACCACTCACCCGATGAGCCTCTTCCCCAGCAGCGCCTCCAGCCTTCTCAGGCATCCCATCGGATCCCTCCTCAGCGCCTCCTCCGCCTCAGCCGCCTCGTCGCGCTCCTGCGTCTCCTCGTCCGTGTCCGCGCCGTCGTCGACCTTGCGCCGCTTGCGCTTGCGCTCGGACGCGGGCGGGGCCGGGTACTCGCACGGCTTGCCGAGCGCGACGCACTTGAGGCACGTCGGTTGCACCATGTCGCACTTAACCTTGCGTCTGCGGCAGTGCAGGCATCCCGCCCGCGAGCGCTTGAACTTGGGCCGCCCGGTCGTGCCGGAGAAGGAGGAAGGGGTGCCGTCCGCAGCGGGAGGGGAGCCATCGGTGGTCGTCGAGGGGAGTTTCGAGGATTGTACAAGAATGTCTGTGAATTTCCCAAATGTAAATTGGGCATAACAGAAGCGGAAGTTGGGGAGATGGACGTACCGCTTAGGCGGGGGAGGGACTCGCTCGCCAGGGACGAGTCGGGCCCCAGACGTGTCAGCAGCTGCTGCAGCGCCTCGGCGCCGTCCGGCATGGCTGGGTTTAACGTCCGGGCGTGACAAAAAGAGAAAAGCAGCCGAGTCTGTGCGGAATCACGGCCGTTGTCAAGGAAGATAGTCGCGGTGAGACGCTGAGGGGCACGCAAGGGGAGGAGGGCATGGAGCCGTCGGCAGCGGACGCCGGACGATAAGATGCCACCGAGGCTGTTGGACCCGGGTTCGAATGTTGACCTCGGATATGCTTTTCCTACTAAAATATCTCAGGTGTTTGGAGACATGTAAGCTTCATAACTTACAGGTAAAGCCCGCGGCAGCGGGTGTGCACGTTGGGCCACGCTGAGTGGCAAAGAAGCCAGGGAAGCTGCGAACCGCGTGGTGTTCTCGCTGCGTTGAGTTGCACTCCGAAGAGCTGAATGACCACAAGAACTGTGTGGTAAATTTGCGCTTACATCCAACATAGTCAAGTAGAACCTCAAGTCCCGTCTCTTTGGCAACTGCTCCGCGAGACTGCAACTCGCCGATGTGCTCATCCGGGCCGGCCTTCTCCGATCGATTTCTAGCCTACCTTCCTTCCTTACTTCTTGCTTTGGACCTTCGCAACCCACAACCGCCACGGCGCGACCCTTTCCTACCTTTCCACCTCGAGCGCGAAACTCATCCTCACCCGCCATGTCCCTCCTCCGCCTCGCCCGGCCCGTCCAGCGCTCCCTGCGCCCCCTTACCCGCTCGATCGTCTCCCTCGCGGACGACCCCTTCCCGCTCCCTTTCTCCCCGAACAACCCCTCCCTCGCCTCGCCGTCCCAGGGCGACTCGCTCGGACCGATGCCCCAGCCGATCGACCGTACGGGCGAGAGCCTGAACGCCAAGCGCGCACGCCTCGTGTACCAGAGCCGCAAGCGCGGGATCTTGGAGACCGACTTGCTGCTGAGCACGTTCGCGAAGGACAACTTGAGCAGCATGACGCTGGAGGAGCTGGATCAGTATGACAAGGTGAGTCAGACGTACAATCTGAAAGGCGTGGGGAGCGAGGCAGGGCGGCCGCCTGTGGTCATGGAGATGGCGACGCCGCTGCTTCTCGTGCCTCGCAGTCGCCCCGGATATCTTGCACGTTACTGACTGAAAATGCGCTATACAGCTTCTCGACGAGCCGGACTGGGACATTTTCTACGTGCGTGTTTCGCATCTCCTCTTTGCGGCGTTGACCTTCAGCAGCTCAACATGCCCCCCACCCTGCAGTGGTCGCTGGAGCGCAAGCCTGCGCCGGAACGGTGGGCCAACACGACGCTTCTGGCCAAGCTGCGCAAGCATGCGCGCAACGAGGAGAAGACGGCGCGGAGGATGCCCGAATTGAAGGCGCACGCTGAGAGCCTGCTGCCGCGGGACTAGGGTGTTGGACTTTTCGAGCCAACTTGGTTGGATAGATTTTCCGACTTTGATCTACTGCGTTTGTGTGAGCTATGAGGTCTGGGATTATAGTGGGAGACATTTTTCAGTAATATTCGATTGTTGAACGTTTGAAGCTGTCGATCGTCTTGCTTGATGGACACGATCGTGTCCACCGGCCCCGGTAGTTTTCGAACCCCCCACATCCTGACACACCAGCACGTTTACTTTCGTTGTGTCACCAGCATCTAAACCGAAAGTCCAGGTTCTTTCAGGCAGCATCCGAGCGAAGGAGTCGTTCTTCCATGGTTGTATCACCCAAACCGGGCCGGGCCGGCTGCCGAAGCCAGCTGACAGCCATCCACGCTGCACTCGCCTTTTTACGCGTTACCGCCTCCCAGACGATCTTTGAGGAGGTGCCATTGAAATAAAACAAAAAGGTGGGTTATCTCTGTTCCATCCTGTCTGGGATTCGGCATGCCGAGCGACGGCGTAGCGGCAGCCCACGAGCCCGCCCAGCCATGAGACTAAGCGCCGCAATGACGCCCGCGTCCAGATCGCAAGCTGCGAGCTTCGTTGATTACCCAACCAGCTTAAGCACCTGCCATTCTCACCTTTCCATCCACCTCAACCTCCCGATTTCGTCTTCGAACTGAACGCTCACAATCACACACGCGTACCATGACCGTCACCGCGAACCATCCCAAGTCCGAGGCTGCGCTCGAGGCGAACAAGCTCGCCGCTCAGCACGGGGTGGACCTCTCCAAAGTGCATCAAACCACCCCCCGCCCAACTTACTCTCTACTGAACGTCCTATTTGGTCGGTGCACAGCTCCCAAAACTTCTGGGTACGTCTCCCGGACTGCCAGAAATCTCAAGTCCCTGCACATGTGATGCTGAATAGCCGCGACGCTTCCCACAGACCTTTCCCCCGAGAACATCACCGAGAATGTGCACGCAATAAATAGCAAGTGCGAGAACGAGCGTCAGAAGTTCATCTTCAAGAACTTGGTCCGTCGTCAATGCCAGTAGACTTGCTTTCTCTATCTGACGTGTCTTCCAGGTCCAACACCTACATGACTTCGTGCGAGAGACGTCCATCACGACCGAGGAGTGGATGTAAGTCTCCCCAGTACCCCGGAAACTTTCATCTCCTCTCAGCTGACGCTCGTATCTGCAGGACGGCCATCGAGTTCCTCACGAAGACTGGCCAGATGTGCTCGGACATCCGGCAAGGTGCGTCTCAGGAGCCCGGCCACCTCATTGCTCGACTTATTTTTTTGAGCCGCACAACAGAATTCATCCTTCTCTCCGACACGCTCGGTGTTTCGGCCCTTGTGGACTCGCTCAACCACTCGAAGCCCCCGGGCGCGACGGAGGCCACCGTGCTCGGACCTTTCTTTACGGAGGACGCGCATGATGGTGCGTTTTCGCCCTTTCTTTTAGATTATCTTAAGAAGTCTGAATTTTTTTTTTGCAGTCGCTACCGGCGACTCTATCGCTTCGGAGGGCAAGGGCGACTACATGTGGGTTGAGGGGAAGGTGACCGACACGAAGGTGCGCTGCTCGCTCCTTCAGCAGTTAGTACCAGTGCGCTGAAACATACTTGTCTTGAAGTAGGGAAATCCTATTCCGGATGCTGTGATTGAAACCTGGGGTGCGTCTTACTTTCGAATGAGGGGCACACCGGTCGTACTCCCACGCCGGCACTGCCTGGGAATCCGACCAGTATCCCCTGCGCTCTTCTTTTAGCTTCTTCTTCTCATCCTTGCGTCTCATTTTAAAACAGAAACGGATAAGAACGGATTATACGACACACAATATTCGGATCGCAGCGAACCAGACTGCCGGGGCCGGCTGCGATCCGGGAAGGATGGCTCATACGCTTACCGCGCTATTGTGTGAGTGCCGAGGGAACTGTTCCACGTAAACTATGTACTGACTGTTGTTATGCACAGTCCTGTCCCTTACCCCATTCCGAGCGACGTGATGGAGATATGTCCATATTAATCGTGCCGCAGAGCCCTGACATCCATCCGCATCGACAGGGTCCGGTCGGCAAGATGGTCGCCAGTCTGGGACGGCATGTCTTCCGTCCCGCACACTTGCATATGATGATCGAAGTCAGTTCGCGTTGCCTATTGTTTATCAACCACTCTCCTGACAATCACATTATCTAGGCCCCCGGCTTTGAGAAGCTCACAACGGCGCTGTACCTGCGTGGGGACCCCTACCTCTCGAGCGATGCCGTCTTCGGCGTGAAGTCGAGTCTTGTTATTGTACGTCCGGGTAAAAAAATGAGTTATTCCGAGCATCGAACTGAAAAACAGGCGGGGACACGCCCACTGCTTGCAGGATCTCGAACCCATCTCGGACCCGCAAGCCGCGCTCGCCAAGGGCTTCGCCAATCCTCAGCCGCACAAGGTCCTCAAGCGTGACTTTATTCTCGCCACGAATGATGAGGGCGTCGAGGCTAGGAGGAAAACCATGCCGGCGCTGTTTGAGGGAAAGGCATGAGGGCGTAGCACCAGGTAGAAATCCTCTTGTAACGAGCAAGTGAAAGGTTGCAGTGATATTACGATCCAATGATACCCACGTAAACCTGCTTTCCGGCTTGCGTCGCTGAGAATTAGCGACAGCCGCGAATATTGCAGAGGTGAAACAGCTGGGGGTTGAGGCTGTTCAAGCTTCGTTCAAGGACATCTTGCACCTTACACAATTCTGCATTTCATCTGGTCATAACGCAAAAAGTGGCCAAAAGATTCAATTTAGTTCTCGCGCTGGGGCGGTCCTGACTAGACATCAGGTGTTGAACGGACTGTCAAGTCTGAGCTGACAAGGTGCCGCCAGCCCGCGTTCTTTCTTGTCATTCTTGATCATTCACCACGACACCACCGCGGCTTACACGGCAGTTCTGCGAAAACCCACCGAGACGTACCTGCGAGAAGTCATCCACCACCTTCCGCTGGTGGTCCGCCATGCCCTTGATCATATGCTCTAAACTAGAAGTGCCCGTAGCACCTCCCGCGCTGACGAACTTCCCGCGCTCACCGAGACCGCAGTGAAGTTCCACTCGCTATACAAGCAGTGCACGCATCGCGACTCGTTGCCGAGGAGGCCCTCCTCAGCGTGCGCCAGCGAGCAGCCGAGCTGTTCAGTCCTGTCAGTACGACAAAGCGTTCAAGATGAGCGACGGCAGGACGGGGCGCACCTTGCGCTCAAGCAGCATGTGCTCGAAATGGAACTTCTTCTCCAGTATCGAAGCCTGGTTCGGGGAGCTCCTCGGGCGCGATCTCGGGCGTGGGGAGTGGGGGAGGAACATTCAAATTCACTGGCCGGGTCGAGCGCGTCCGTGTACCTCAGCGAGGGCTTGCACTGCCTGAACATCGTAAGCCGCTTCTCTAACACATGAGGGGGGTCACGTGCGCACGAAGCCCTTATGAGCCGCCCAGTCCTTCTTCTGGCAAGCGGGTGAGCATTCTGCGGAAACGTGTGTGCAAAGTAAGGAAGAACACGAATGCGAGATGAGCCTGGGAAGGAGGACGGACACCGAACGACTTTGCACCTTGTGCAAGCCGCGAGAGTACATGTCTCGCATGCGGAGACACAGATAGCACGCGCAGCTGGCAGAAGCCATAGGCGAACTGCGATCGAAAGCGACTTCAAGAGTACGACATGCAACACGCAGTAGGTCGACCGAGCGAGTGTGGAAGATGGTTGGTGAGCGAGCGAGCCCACTGGTGGTGTTGCGTGTGGCACTTGAGAAATAGCGATTCGATTGATGAGGTTTAGTGTTAGAAGGTGGGAGAGGTGGGTGAAGGTGAAAGGTAAGTAAGAGGCCCGTCGAAAGCGGATCGTTATCGCTAGTGGCTTCAGAGCCGGCAACCATCTGAGAGGGTTTGCTTCTCCGCGATATGTGCATGGTACATTGTATTGTCTCTTCCCATAGAATGGGAGACAGGAGACGATGCGCAGCCATGATGGCGCACGAGTGCAGGGTGCAGCCAGCCTTAGCAAGGCAGCGTGTTCCGCGCTCTGCTCCTCCTCATCCGCTCCTTTCTCAGCGAGCATACCCCTTGCAGCCCCGATATCAATCCGCGAACTGCAAGGCCGTGCTTCATCCTCACCCCTCTCGCATCTCACCCCTCTCGCATCTCACCCGTCCACCCCGACAACCGCGTCCAGGAGCCAAACCACACCAAACAATCCACACGTCAAAGAACAACCATTGGTATACAAAGCGTCAAAGGGTGGAAGGTTAACAGTGTACTTTACGTCGAATTAAGTAATGCAGCGTGGGCGAATCAAAAAAGGGCGCAGGTCGTAGGCGTCGTAAGCACAAGGGGTGTAGTACAAATCCACAGCGCGGCCGCGGGCGGCGGGAAACCGGAACACTGAAAGGGTCATGGGTCATGACAGGACGATGGGCGGACGCGGAAACAAAACAAGACGGGCGTGGGAGACGGGGTATGCGTAGGTGGGTCGGCGGAATGAGTGTGTGGTGGTCGATATCTGAGTGAGAAGCGCGAGGGTGACGGGGTGACGCGGCTAATCGAGCTTAATCGGACTGCTGCCGAGCCTGCGCGGGCTGCTGCGAAGCCAGTACGGTTCTGCGCGGGGGCTCTCGCGCTGGGTGTGCGACGCGCCGCGCGCGGCAAGGCGGGGCGAGTGGCGCACGCCGACGGCCGCGGGGGAGGCGGGCTTCTTGAACGGCGTGCGCGTCCCGCCGTTGGTGATGGGCGCCGCGGGGAGGAGGCGCGGGACGTTGGACGAGGGGGTGAGGGACGTGTCGTACTCGAAGGTCGTCTTGCCTTGGTCCTTCGCGTTGCCCTGCTCGCCCGCCCGTGATCAACACCCGACTTCCTCCCCAACAGAGATGGAGAAGATCAAGAACGCACCTTTAAGACGTACGCCCCCGTTACGTCCCCCAGGACGCTCTCGCGGCGCATGAGCTCCGCCCTGCGCCGCATCCTGCGCTCCTCGATGTCCGCGCCGTCCGCGCCGTCCGCGGCCTTCTTCCCCTTGCCCACCTTGCCCAGCGGCTCGCTCTGCGCACGCTTCGGCGGGAATGCCGCCGCGTCTGCGAGTGCCTGGCGTCGCGTCGCGGGGCGCGGGGGCTTCGGCGCAGCGGCAGCGTCCTCCTCGATGAACACGTCGAGGCGCCTGGCGGCTGAGGACACCTTCTTGGTGGCTGTGCTCGAGCGCGTCGGGATCGCCGAGGAGGACGCGGCCTTGGGCCCGAGCGTCTGGCGCGAGGGCGCGTTCTCCTTGGAGGAGGGGCGCGCGGACGCGGAGCGCGGCTTGTGGGAGGTGCTGGTGTTGGTCGTGGAGGAGGAGGAGGCGGGCTTGGGCGGGGACTCGTACACCGAGAAGAGCGCGGCGCGAGGCTTGAGGGACATTAAGTGTGGTTTTTGTCTTGATGCCTTGAAGATTTGCGGTGCCGAGTGAGAAGGAAAGAGAGAGAAAAGGAAGAGAGGACGACGAGGAGAGTGGAGCGGGAGGACAAGCCGGTGAATGAATGCTTCAGGCACACGAGGGAGCAGGACCCCGGCCACGGAAGCGCGGACACCAAACACCCCGCCAATATCCGATGCGATTTGGACCTCAGATCTCTCCTTCACAAATCGCACTCATGCCTGAAAATCCCTTCATTAACGTACTATTCCTTAAAGTGCAGTAGATAAAGCTGCGAAGCTAATGTCGAGCCTTCACCTGCACGCAGAATCGCCCGTTTCAACCGTCGGCCGGAACCAAAACTGCGTGGAATCGACCATTCTGTGCTTCCCTGTGTCTTTTACATGCATTGTATTTCCAATAATGTGAATGTTGTCCTCTTGCACACCGGCGAAAGCCAGCAACGTGACGCGTCGCTGTTGACATGCACTTGTCAACCGCGAGTCAACCGCGACTAACATCCCTGTGCATTTCTCGCAATTCTGCTGATTTTCCGCCGGGAACAACAGTTGGCCGACTGTCAGAGAGCTAGCTGGCGGTGTGTTACACCGAAATATTTCAATGGTAGAAAGTCATGTGCTCTTCCTTTTTGCACGATGGGGAGAGCGGGCACGTCCGTCAGCTTGCTTGAGAAGCGCAGAGAAAAGCAAACACCGCACTCGCGTTGACGCGTCACAGCCGCGTCAGGCCTATCGAATTGCACTCCGTCGCGTAGCTTGCTGTTCTAACATACCAGGTCCATCCCTGCTCTCCAGAGAGTATGACTGTTCCATTTTATCCCTAAGATGCCCCGAATAGCATAGTCCTCCAGAAGGGATGCGTTGCTTGAGCTTCGCCCTGTTCACTGCCAGCTGAATGATTCCAAAGGTCGGAAAGATGGAGCCTCCGAGGGATAGTATACAAACTTAAGCGCTTAAATTTGAAAGCCGAATACTCTGTCTCGTCGAGAAACACTCACAGTGCCAGGAGTGCTGTATGCTGGCAGTGGTGGCTGCGAGCCCGAGTACGTTTGCGGCTGTGTCGAAGCACGCTTCGATCTAAATCCATATACTCGAAATGCCATAGTATCGTTTCAAAAAGAGAGACAACCGGTCATGATCATGCTGCTTGAAGAGTGAACGTAGTACTCTAAGGAAATGATCGCGCTGCCCACCTTGCGGGTCAGGCCGTGCCCTGCCGCCCGCTTGCTTCCGCTTTCATTCAAAGGCCGTGCTCCGTATATGCAGGAGCACTCCCGAGAACTGCGTGGTACTGCAAAAAGTGCCCAGCACCGCACCTTCCCGAGGAAACCAACCGACAGCGACTCTGCCACAGCGAAGGTCCTCTCCCCACGCCCAAGCCCAGCACGCAACATGCAGCAGGAGACAATCAAAGTGTCTAATTGGGTATCCTTCATCTTCCCTTCCTTCTTTCTCAGGCCTCCCGCTTCTTGAAAGCCTTCACGACATGCTCCACCGCGACCTCGTACCCGCGCGTGCCGAGGCCGACGATGATCCCCGCGGCATTCTCAGAGAGGTACGAGTGGTGCCTGAACGGCTCGCGCTGGTGAACATTGGAGATGTGCAGCTCGATGAACGGGATGGACGTCCCCGCGAAGGCGTCGCGGATCGCTACGGAGGTGTGGGTGTAGGCACCTGACCCCGTCCTTCCCATTCAGCGTCTCTGACACAATGGAGAAGAGGGAGAAGGAAAGGGGAAGGGAGAGAGGAAACGCACCAGGGTTTATAACGATCCCGTCCACGCCCTCCGTCCGTGCCTGGTGGATGCGCTCCACGATCGCGCCCTCGTGATTGCTCTGGAAGGCGGCGAACTTGGCCCCGTGCGCCTCGGCGACGGCGCGCGCCTTGCCCTCGACATCGGAGAGGGTGTCCGCGCCGTAGATGCCCGGCTCGCGCGTGCCGAGCAGGTTCAGATTCGGCCCGTTGATGAGCAGGATCGAGAGCGGGGAGGACATGGTGCCGGTGCGGCAGGGAGGGGTGTGGGTGAGAAGGGAAGGCTGGGGAGGTTCAGAGGTGTAAGCGGGGGGGTGTAAGGGTTATTAAGGGGGATAATCCCCGGATTACGGAGGTTAGGACGGTTTGGATGGGACGAGCAGGAGGGGAAGAGGACAAGGAATAAGGCTCAGCGAGGAGGTGTGTTCCCAGATCGGAAGAGAGAGCCTCCGGCCGGCTCAGCGGCCCGGGAGCGCGGAGGGGCCAGGCAGTCCGCGGACCTGCCGGGGTGAACCCGCTGCAGTTTCATTGTTTTGCTGGAAGTTGGCTAATAAGAAGGCAATCGCAGTTTGTGAGAGAGCAAACTTCTTTAACACGAGTTCAGAAACAGTGGAGAACCATCAATATCTTGACGCGGGTGGTACTTGCTGCATAGGTAAAGCCAGCTCGGGCTCGCCAGGCTAGAGGCAATCGACCTGAGGATAGAATAATACCACACATCGATTCCGGCGGTCTCAAAGTGTTTGTAAAATTGAGGAATCACATTGTGGAAAGGTGCCTTTCCGAAGCATGAGATATATTCTTTGATAGAGGGTGGTTTTGCAGGCTGTGGCGACGGCCTTGGTTGCCAACAAGGTCGCAAAGTCAGTCCGATCGTTTGCAGTTTTAAGCCGATTCGGAAGAAGAAGGCATTCACGGACACTTAGAGTTTAAATCAGAGTTCTGATTCAACAAGGGCTTTTGTGAGCTATAAACCGCGCTGTATGAGCTGGCTTCGAACCGTTGCTTGAGCGTGTGCTGCTTATCCTCCCCGGACCTGACTTGATAGGCCTAGTCGAAAATCCCATCGAAGGCTCACAGAAGCACGCCTTACAGATAAGATCACTGTCAATGTTTGTAACTGATGAGTGGCAATCGCTATGCTACCTTTCAGGCTCGGAGACAGGTTGAAACCCGTCGGATGTTGTTGCCTAGATGATCATCAACTATCATCGAGATCTCCGTCAGTCTCTGCATCCGCTCAGAGCGGACATGAATTCATGGTCAAGCGGAGAGTTGGTCGCAACTGTTTACCATACAACAAACATTTCTTGAACTTGGCAGACAGGTTGCCAGCAGGGAAGTGCGACGCTTGATTGTCGGCAAGCATCTCCCGAAAGTGTTCACGTGTGCACCTCCATCCATGGCCGGTCGACCGGAAGCGAAATACTCATGCCTTCGAGATAGCATGCAGCAACCTCTGAACACATCCACGACAACTGCAACCCTCAAGCCTAGAAACCATGGCCGCCCGCATTATCCATTCCCCCTACCTCTCGATCCCCCTCCCGAAGCGTTCCATCCACGCCCTCATCTTCACCGAGCCCCTCCCGCTCCCCAACCACCCAGCCCTCATCGACGGCCTCACGGGGAAGACGATCACACACGCCGAGCTCCATTCTGCTTCGCTACAGCTCGCGTGGGGCTTGCGCGAGCAGCTGGGGATTAAGAGGGGCGAGACGATGCTCGTGCTCAGCCCGAACAGCCTCGACTTCGCGATTGCGATCTTCGGCGCGCTCGCTGCGGGCGTGCGGGTCAGTCCGGCCAATTCATCGTAGTGGGTCTAATGAAGCAATACTTGTTCAAATTTCATACTAACGATGTTTGCAGTTCCCCGACCGAGCTGGCGCATCAGCTCACAGACTGCAATGCGACCCTGATCTTCGCCCACCCTTCGCTGCTCCCGACGCTCAAAGACGCACTCATCATCACCCCATCTCCACCTCCGGCCTCTCAACTTTTCTCCCTTTCCCCCGCATCGCACTGGACGACTCTTCCCTCCTATACGACTCTCATGCGCCCTGGCCGCGAGCGACCGGCAGAGAAGTTCGACGGTGAGGACGCGCACGAGACTGCGTTTCTTTGCTACAGCTCGGGAACTGTAAGAGTTTTCTAAAACTTTTCTTAGAATTATTAGGCACGGGGGCTGAGCTTATTTCTGCAGACGGGGCGCAGCAAAGGCGTTGAAACAACCCACTTCAACGTCGTGTCTGACCTGCTGATTGTTCAGAATCGCGGGTTCCCGCCTGTGTCGCCTGGTGACGTTCAGATTGGGTTTCTTGTGAGTTTGCTTGAGTTTCGCCTTATAGCAACTTCCTAAACTGAGGAATCGTCCGTTCGATTCTCGCAGCCGATGTTTCACATCTGTTTGTCCTCCGTCTTCCTTTCCAGCGCTGCGCACGGCTAAACAGATTCCCTGGCAGTCGGCCTCGTGAAAGTCACCCTATTCTCCCTCCTCTCCCGGACGCCTCTCGTAATTCTTCCTCGCTTCGACCCGGCCCACTTCGGTCGATGCATCGAGCAGTACAAAGTTTCCGTGCATGCCCAGCCTTGTCTCCTCCGCAAAGTCGCCGGAGGTTTGACCCCTTTGCCTTCAGGTGTGCATGGTCGTCCCTCCCGTACTCGTCCATCTGGCGACCACCGACCTCGCAGACCGCTTCGACTTGTCGAGCATCCGGCTGATGATGTCTGCTGCGGCACCGCTGGGCGGGAAGCTGTCCCGCCGCGTGCGCCAAAAGCTGAAAGACAAGGTGACTATTCTGCAAGCTTATGGTACGTTAAATTAAATTATTAATTTGCCGAGACATCCATGTATCACACCTGCAATGCTCACGATATAGATGACTGCAGGCTTAACGGAAACATCGCCGTGCACGCATCTCATGCCCGCGCATCTCGCGGCGACGCACCCGTCGGCATGCGGCGTACTTCTGAGCAACACGGAAGCGCGGATAGTAGACGAGTACGGAAAAGATGCCGCTTGGGATGGGAAGGCATCGGGAGAGTGCGTTGTTTCTCTACGTTGCTATGCTTCCGGTTTCATGGCTGACGGACTGTTCTTCATCCTCGCTTGTTGCAGAGTGTGGATTCGGGGACCTATGGTGATGAAGGGGTACCTGAATCGTCCGGAGGAGACGTCGGCTTGCATGACTGCCGATGGGTTCTTCAAGACGGGAGACGTCGCGACTTACGACGCTGCGACCGGGCTATTTAGCATCGTCGACAGACTGAAAGTGAGTCGTCTTACTCTTACTTTCCCTATCCTTTGTACTATTGGAACCGGAGTTGAAGCAATTTCTTTAACTATAGGAGCTGATCAAGTACAAAGGCTTCCAAGTTCCCCCGGCCGAGCTCGAGGCGCTGCTGCTCTCCAACCCGGAGATTGTGGACGCGGCGGTTGTGGGCGTATACGATGAGGCAAAGGCGACCGAACTACCTAGGTGAGGGTTTACCCTGATATTAACGCTCTGTTTGGTGACGCTTACCATGCACTACACAGAGCGTACGTCGTGCCCGCCAAGGATGTCTTCCCGCAAGGTCAGGCGAGCGCATGGGCAGCGCGGATCCAACAATGGGTTGCAGAACGGGTAGCGTTTTGGGTCGCATTCCATTTTACATATTTCAAGCTAATCCCCAATTATTCGCAGGTATCAGTGAATAAGAAGTTACGGGGCGGAGTCGTTCTGCTCGACACCATCCCGAAAAGGTACAGGTCGTTCGTTGCCTTTTCGGGAATCAACCCTTGTTAGCAATCGCTGAAAGAGGATCGGTGTGTCAGTCCTGCTGGAAAAATTTTGAGGCGAAAGCTGAGGGAACTAGCCAAGCTTGAGGTTGTAACGGAGGCGAGGGCGAAGCTCTGAGCGGCATGCACTTGGCACTATGCACTCGCCGCGAGCATACGGCGCGCATTGCTGTGTTACTTCAGTTTCAAAACCACTTAAAGAAATATAATGCTTCCAGGGGTTTGTTCTGTCCCACAAGGGCTATCGAAAGCAATCGCACAACACGTCCACGTGCCCAAACTGTGAACTCCTTCTCTCTACTTCATCTCGTTCCTACAAGGAAACAATCATGCACTCTCTCCAAACTCCTTCAACACGTTCCTTCACGACTCCATCCCCCGTTGGGCGTGACTGCGTGGGACACTCGGGTTCGGGTCGCTCATCGTCCTGCTGAAGATCTCCATACTGACCCAGCCACGCCATCCGAGCTCGTGGAACCACACGCGGGCAAGCTCCACGACTGGGAGGTATCCGCCCCGCTCGGACTCGCAAGGGAAGAGGCGTGCGTTGCGCGACCACGACATTCGAGCTGGCTGAGCGGCGTCGTAGTACGGGTGGGAGGGCGAGATGGGCGGGCTGAGCAGCTCGGCGTCGGAGAGTTGGACCTGCGTAGTGAAACCTTGCCATTAGATTGTGGCATAAGGATACGATGAGCTGACGTACATAGAAGACCTTCTCGACGTCTACCGTTTTGGCCATCTCGGCGAGAGATGCAGCGTACTCTGCCTCGGCGTTGGGGTTCTTGCCGTCGGACGAGGCATTGTCGCCATAAACCCGCCCTGCAATCTGCGTAGTATGCGTAAGACGAGTGGTAACCAGGCCATTGTGAGTTTCACAGTACCTGGAAAGAGTCGAAAACTGTAGCGGCAGAAGGCTTGTCAGACTCGCTCAAATTCGTAGGCTGCACGAATAGGAAGAGATTACCCATTCCGACGTTCGGAAGTTTCACCCGTTGGACGATGCGCCAGACCATGCCATCTTACGACTCAATGTTAGCGTACAACAGGCAGTTGTGTAAAAGTTCGAAACTCACAGGTCCTTGTGTGCTCCCCAGGCCAAAGTTTCGTACCTGAGTGCGCCCACCACGCGGTCAGCACGACGACCTACGAGGTAAGTCTGCATGTCGGGAAGGTGGGCTTACGCGAAACGAACAGGCGGTTCTCCTTCAACCCCAGCTGCCCAAGTTCCGTCAAATCCGCTACGAGCTTGTCCTCGCCACCCGTGGTGCCCTCCGACAGCATCTACAGGAGGACGCAGACATTCAGCCGCCCGCACGCTCGTCGTTTTGTGTAAGGGGGGGTACCTGTGTAGGAACCTGGATGAGGTCCACGCTGAGCTCCTTGACAGTGAGAAACTGAAAACTATGCATATATAAGCCGGGAAGGACGTGTGGACTGTACCGAGAGACAAACCATAAGTGAAGCTTGTAAAGAAACATCTTGTGGGCATCCTCATCCAGCAGCCCGTCGTAGTTCATGAAAGGTTGCATCGCCATGATATTCAAGCCGCACTCATTCTTCCGCGCCCAGCGCGCAGCCTGCAGGATGCTGTTTTCGTCCCCGCGTTACCAGACTGTGTGTGATGCAGCGCCGCTCATTGCCCCTGCGCTGGATCAAGGTCAACAGGCGTTTCAGGTCAACAGGCGTTTCACACACACCGGACCGGATTTTTTGGAGACATAGAGAAGGTACTTGTAGACGAGCTCGATGCCGTTGAAATCGGCCTGCGCTGCCTCGGACAGCTTGACGTCCAACTCATGCACCCACGCCCGCCCGAGCGACATGGAAGGGATAGCGACCGGCGGGTCGGAGACGGGGGTGTTCACGGCGAAAGACATATTTCTTTTGAGTTGAGTGTGAAAATAAACGGATAAGCCTTTGACCACCTAGAAGGGGTCCGTGAATGATGGGCTGTGCATCGTTTGTTCAAGACCGATCTGCGAGCGGAGCGTGTTCATTTTTGTTTCTTTCAGCTATTGGGCGTCCACGCACCAACCGCCCGCATCATCGTAGGCTTACTTGGTCTCATGTAAATCAAGTTTGCGGAGGAACCATCCGCGGAGGTCCGACTTCACATCGCATAGTTCTGGGTGGGCTGAATGCAGCAACACTCGTCGACTCTTCCACCCCTTAGCCTTCGCTGTGTACATCTGCTCGCGTCTCTCGCTCACACTTTTCGTCTCGCTAATCAACTTTCATCGAAATCACTTTCGAATTCTGTGTCCGTCCCTCACGGCTTTCAAAACCACTGACCAGTCAAGCTGGCTTTCACCTGGACTCGTCTCACAGACGATGTCGATGGCTACCGCCAACACCTCCCTCTCTCCTCACCCGGCCATTACCCACCTCGCCGCGCACCTTCCCCGCAAACTGCACCTCTTCGGCTACCCCATCGCTCACTCCGTGGGTCCCTACATCCACACTTTCGTTGCCGAGTCCGTCGGCCTCCCCTGGAAGTGCACGCACTTCGAGACGCGGAACCTTTCTGCCGTCGTCGCGGCCATGCGCGCGCCCGACTTCCAGGCAGGTGCGGTGACGATGCCCTTCAAGCTGCCCATTGGGACGCATCTCGACGAGATCGACAAGAAGGTGCGGCTCATCGGTGCCGTGCACACGATCAACAAACTCCCCGACGGCAAGCTCGTCGGTAGCAACACCGACGCTTCGGGCATCCGCGACACGTTGGCCGAGATCTCGAGCGAAGGCCGCTGGAAGCCCGGGATGGTTATCGGCGTCGGGGGGGCTTCCCGAGCCGCAGTGTACGCGTTGCACGCAGAGCTCGGCTGCAGCAAGGTCTACCTCGTCAACCGCGACCCCGCTAGGGCGCGCCAGCTCGTCGACGAGCTCGTCAAGAGCGGATACTCGGCTGCGCGCGAGGGCGTCGTCGTGCTGGAGTCGGTAAAACAGGCGCGATCGCTCGAGACGCCTTTCTATGCGGTCGGGTGCGTGCCCAACAACACGCCGGAGACGGACGGCGAGAAGACGGCTCGGGCGATCGCAGACGAGCTGTTTAGAGCTGATCGTGTCGGCGCTTTCTTGGATATGTAAGTCAGTTCGATCATTGTTTCTGCGGAGATACCGTGCGCTGACACGTCGTTTGTGCGATACAGGTGCTTCAAGCCTCGCGTTACGCAGCTTGTTGAAATTGCAGAGCCTCGAGGATGGAAGACTGTTAATGGTGAGTTCAGCCGGATAATCTTCCTGCTCCTCTCGCTGACGTACCGGCGCACTGCAGGGATCGAGGTTCTTGGTCTTCAGCTTTTGGAGCAGTGGCGTCTCTGGCTCGGTGACAACGTCCCGCTTCCAGCGAGTGAGGCCCGCTCGAGGATGCGGGCGTTGGCAACGGGAAGTGCAGCGCTCAACACGTCTTCGAGCACCGGATTCTCTTCGAAGTGATTTACCATGCATGAATGTACCAAATCGCTTTTGTGGGGGACTGCATCGTGTGTTGTGTGAGTGTGGATGTGTGGACTGCACGCCTTTCGAAGCGCCGCGGACATTTGGGAGCACATCTTCCGTCCGTCGCACAAGTCACAAGGAGATGACCATACTCGCGCAAGCGTGCGGCACCTCCGCAGCACCTTGCGCTATCAGAAGCTCAATTCCAGGGCCCAGGTATGGCTTCATGCGGGGGTTCGAAACCGTGAAGATTGAAAAATGTACGATAAAAAGATGCCCGAAGCGATTATACCAATCAGTTCAGCAGAAAGAAATTAACAGCCATCACCCCGCCAGCAGCGTTTCAAGCTTAAACAATCAGGGGTATCGTTATGCATTTCGGTCGTGATCTCCACATATAAAAAGAAGATCCAAAGTACTCTTTGCAGTACAAAGGAAACAAAGTCAGTTTTCTGTGCAACTATGTAACTTCGAGAGCAGCCAACGTCGCACTCACCTAAATGTCCACGTCCTTGCCCTCCAGCCACTCCTTGGCCTGGAACAACAGCCGGTCGTGCTCGGGCCCGCGGTGGCCGGGCATGTCGAGCTTGACCTTGATCCCGGGCATCTTGGCCTCCTGGCAGTACGCGAGGTAGCGGTAGCCCATTGGGTACGTCGCCAGCTTGGCGTCGTCCAGCTGCGGCACCTTCCGCGGGTCGACGGGGATGAGCTTGTCCTTCTCGTAGAAATGCCGGACCTATGTCGGCGTTGTGGGGGTCGCGCAGGAGATTGTCCGGACTGCTG